>BSXT01000520.1:0-27562 GCA_030267785.1 Phytophthora fragariaefolia | reverse complement strand
ATGAGGGGGCTATACCCTGTCCAAGAGAAATCTTAGGCTCGCTCAAAAATCCTTGAAATAGTAGGGGCAAAATAGCCAGGATAGGATTCACTACTAAGTCACTAGTACTGACATCAATCCACCCAGCGGGTGGTTGGTGAGGGTATAGGTGGCTTATCTCTCTATATATCACGAGCAAAGCGAACAGCGAACGGAGCGCGGATGGCCACTCATACACACTAAGTATTAGAATACTTGTAGTGTATGAGTGGTACATTGAAATGCATGTTTCCGATTTTGATGTCAGATTTGACGAATTCGCTTGAACTACGGTGCACGAGCAGGCACCGGAAAAAGCCTGCTCAGCCGCGAGCTCTATGGTGTACTGTACTGTACCGAGGTATTGTCTGCCCGAGACTTTCATCTCTGACTAACGGGGACGATTCTGCAACTCGGTCTGGAGTACACCAAGAGAGCTAGCAATATACAGCGCGACCCCCGTTTTCGCGGCCGGTGACCTCTAATAAACTGTTACACCTGATACTCCGCACATTTGGAGGGTACAGTACCATCGTGGTCGCACAAACACCTCGCCGTTTGGGCAACTACTGAATTCAAAACTGCAACTCCGCCGTTTGGGCAACTACTGAATTCAAAACTGCAACTCCGGTGGACAAGTTCACCTTTTGTGGCATCCTCAAGAACAAACGCAAGTCCAACGACATCCTCAACAGTCATACCAGCCCAAAACGGCACTGTACAACCGACATCCATGGACAAACAAATCCTCATACCTTATTAACCTCTCATCCGTTTTCTGGTCCACCCTCCGCGAATCGCACTATACGAGTGCTACTATACATACAGACAAACCTCTCGAGATCGATATCCCAATCAGTAATACATCCCTAACACTGATAAAATGTGGGCTCCCGATGACGGACACAAGGGCTCCACGTACAAATCTAATGAAATGCTGACGTCTATCCTCTCTATACTGAATAGTAATACGAGGAGCCCAAATATTGATACTTAAAGGTGCTTAACTATGGTAACTGATCGTAAGGAGAACCACGGTCAAAGAAATTTAGCAGAGACGTCTGACCCCTTGGGCCTTTTCTCCTCACACCAGGAGACCCAACTTGCCAGCATAGAATCCAGCTCTAGAAAGCGCACTTGGCGGCGGGTCTGCGTGACAAGCATCTCAGTTGGAAGTGATTCTAGATGCTTCTTTTGTTTGATAATCTGGCTTGTAGTTACTTGCGACGGTCGACGCGGATGCTTGAACACATTATAGGTCTAATCCATCTGCGTCATCGACGGATTTCCCTTGCGGTGACGGCATATCGGCAACCGCTGGGCGTTTGTGAGCGTCATACGGGACCGGAGCACTTGGGTGGGGACTTCATCGCGAGCAAAAGAGAAGCAATTGTGAAATGAGCTCCGCCAGTAAATTGAAAAGCTATTGTACCAACAAAGGGGCACAGCTCTCAGTAACAATATCTCCGAGTAACAATAAAAAGTGGGTTCCCGACGGTATTGACCTCGAGAGGTTTGTCTGTACCGTAAAATCTATGGATATGGTGTCGTCCGAGGCATCTACAGTATCTACAGTATGTATTCATACAGTACAGATGCCTCAGACGACACCACGTCGCACTCTATGCAACCAGAAGGGAGCCAACATCTGTCGTGTTGGATTTTCTCTTCGCGGGTACAGCGGAAAGTTGCAGACAACATCGAGGCTTGTAACCACCACATGTTCAGGAACACATAATCTTCAGTGCCACCGATTCGCAGTAAGCATTGCTGCCATACAAACTGGTTGTATGCATGCTCCCAGCTCAACGATACTCGTGTTTCAGTCCATCGCATCATTCCGTGCATCTCGTTATCGAGTTCCTGCTCACAGGTCGTCCGTCGGTAGCCATGACAGGAGAATTCGTCGCCGCCACCTCAGAAGCCTTCGAATTGACCAGCCAGAGGCGACGACCATTCGTCGGCCACGGAGCTCCTCGTGAAGACTTCGATTCCCAGCGTACTTTGCGGAGCCCGCTCTTGACCTCGGCCAGCCATGTAACCCACAGATCCGCAGCTTCCAGCTCTGCCTCCCTCACTCACATCAACTCAACGAGGAGAAGGTCCCCACCGTTGACCTTTTGGGGACTTCGACATCGCAATTACGCCAACATCCGCGAACTGCGCGGCAAGATCGCTCGGGTCCCTCGATTCTGGCTCTGGCCACGGTTCCTTAACAATTCCTTCTTTGCTCGTCGCCTAATGTTTTCGGGGTTGCTGGTAAGCATCGCGCTTGCGTGGGGGGTGACAGTTTACAACATCAAAATTACGCTGTGGCTCATTGATTTCAAAGAGAGAAAACCAGACGAGTTCGATCGCTGCAGACAAGTGGTAGTGTTTTCGGGGCTTATTTATCACATGCTACCAATTGCTGTGTTGCTGCTGCTGCCAGGGTCTGGACTGCGTACGTTCGAACCGTTTAAGCGAGAAACTGAAATGCAAGATGCGGACAACTTAGGCGCGCACCATGAAGAAGAGCCCAGTCCCACAAGTGTGTCTAAGATCAGGCGTCGATTTGTGTTCCAGTTGTGCGAAGTTCTAGCTGTGATGGCTCTTGTGTACGATTCTGGCTTGGTCATATACTTCCTCCGCATCCTATTCACAGGCGCGATCTACGCGTGTGACAGCTACGAGATGCATTTATTCACACTGGGAGGTGCTGTATGTTATGTCGGACTGTTTGTAGTGCTCTACTATTTTGCTCGCTATCGTGAACACATAAAGATGCAGTTGGGTGCCTTCACGGAAAATGACCAAACCGGTGATATCCGTAAACGTGCCGCTGACGTGAGCCAAGGTGTAAAATCGACTGTGCCCAACAAAATGATCTCTGTCATTCGAACGCGTCTTTATCACGCTACTCGTCGAGGTGATCGCCTAGAAATGCGTGAAATTCTAGAGTTCGCGAAGAATCGAGGATTAACGAGCATCGAATATGGTTTTCCACGCAAGGTTTACGCGGCCCCCAAAATCAGACTTCAGTTTTTCTCGGCATCTCGGAGGAACCCAGTGCACGTAGCAGCTTATCACGGTAATATCCGGGCTCTGGAGCTACTGGAGGAGTACGGATTTGATATGACCGCTTTGGATAAGTATAACAGGGTTCACTTTTCAACAGGAAGCCTCTTCTGGTACTTCGCTAGAATCTTCATCAAACGACCAAGTAACAGCGTTGAAAATGCCGACGTCTCCCTATTTCACTCGACACTATTGACCCCACTTCACTGCGCAGTAGTGACAGGTCAAGTCGAAACTGTGCGCTGGCTGCTTGAGCGAGGGGCCCCCCCTGGAACACTCGCCCAATCATCCTGTCGATCCAACCAAGTGCCTCCACTGTTTCTAGCCGAACACGCCGAAATCGCTCGAGAACTGCTACTCCATGGTGCTGACCCCCTCGTGATTCCGGACCCAGGATTCATGAACACCATGACTCCGTTGCAACTGGCGTACGTCCGAGGCAATTATGCAGTAGCACAAGAGCTCGAAGAATGGGGCAGTGATGTCGCTCTCACGCCGTTCCACCTCGCGGCGGCTCGTAATGACGTCCTCGCAGTACGTAAGTATATTTCGCGCAAGACGGACGTGGACTGCCTCGGTGAAATGGGCTACATCGGACTCAACCGACGGACACCGCTGCACTGGGCTGCCATCAGCGGGTCCACCGAAGCTGTCGACGCCCTGCTGAAAGGAGGAGCCGACCCCAACTTCCAGGACGCCCGAGGTCGATCTCCTCTGCACTGGGCGGCCAAGCTCAACAAACTCGAGGTGGTGCGCTCACTGCTCGTTGCCAACGCAGACCCTAACCTGGCCGATGGCGAGTTCATGACCCCGCTCATGTGTGCGGCGTCTGCTTTGGATGCGTCTTCCGAGCTCTTCAGCGAGCTCACGGCTGCGGGAGGCGACATCAGATACCAACTCCCTACTACGGGCGACACAGCACTGCATCTAGCCGTACGACAAGAAAACGAGGCGTCAGCGCTGGCAGCATTGGCTTCTGGCGGAGACCTCATGCGCATGAACCATGAAGGTCTGCGTCCACTGGATTGCACAGCCTCGACCCGGCTGTTGTTCGAGCTCAAACGTGCCGCCGGACAACGAGACGTGATGATCAGCTATACGCACTCGCACCTCGAGTTTGCTCGCAGACTGCGCCAGTCGCTTGAGGAGGCGAATGTGACGACGTGGCTGGACCTGATGGACCCGAGTGGTATCGGCGGAGGTGCTGTGTGGCGCGAGGAGATCGCTCGAGGTATCACGAACGCGTCGGTGGTGCTCTGTATTATCACGGAGGACTACGCGTCCTCGGAGTGGTGTCTGAAGGAGCTGGCGTTGGCGAAGCAGGTGGGGACACCCATCCTGGCCGTCTCGACGGAGGGTGCCATCGTGGACGAGAACTTGCAGGTGTATCTGTACACTCGTCAGATCATTCCGTTTGAGCCGGCCATCGTGGATATTCGTCAGGATGAAGGTCGTGTTGAGTACGAGTATGACGAGGGCAGGTATCGCTCTCAATTCTATTTGCTGTTGGATGGTGTTCGTGACGAAGTGGAGAAGTATCGTTTCTTGACAAAGCAGAAAAACGTTGCTAGCAGTCGGAACCTTGGCAATGACAAAACTTTTGACAGAGCTGGATCAAGTAGTCGGGGAACGATGCTACAAACGTTGGGTGTTGCTCGACTCTCTCAAGTAGGTGAAAGTCCTTGGAACCCTACCACGAGTACTTCTACCAGTCGAAACGAACTCCAAGAGGGCCCATTTGTATTCCTCTCTCACGGAGACAAACACCCAGCTTTTGTGGAGCAGCTGGAGTCTCAACTCGCTGAGGCGGGAGTCGCTTGCTACAGTGATCGAAGTGTCAGTGGCCAAGACTTTTTTACTCGCATCCAAGTCGCAAAAGAGACGATTCTGAGATGTTCATGCTTCGTGGTACTAATATCGAGCCAAACGGCGAGTAACGAGCTGGTGCGAGACCAGTTGGCTTTTGCGGAGGACAAAGGCCGATTTATTTTCCCCGTAGTTCTAAACGATCTAGAACCAGGTCTCGACAAGCGGTACTCACTCGTGCGCAACGATCTGTTTCACTTCATGGCGAACGGAATGAACTTTAAAGCGAGCTTCGACAGACTAGCTTGTGCACTGCTAGAGCAGTGCACTTCCGATACACAGGAAGTGAGCTACGAGTCGATCACAGGGAGCGAAGCTGACCAAACTCGCAATTTGGACTCGCTCGAAGGCCTCGAAGATAAAAATCTAGATCTGTCAAGTACACGAATACGAATGTAGCGCTACAAGTGTACAATGAAGCTGATGTGTAATGGCGGTTAAAGTTGTTTACGACCTAGAAACGCTAAAGCTGGGGAATGGTTCTCCAGCGCCAATGGTGAAATCTGGGGTAATCAATGAACGCTCAAGTACGAGTGATACGTCCCCTAGGCTCCCAAAAACTTGTTGGAGTGCTGCCACAAGGACTGCGTTGACCTCAAACAGGAAGGTCATCGTGCAGCTAACCTTTAGACGCTGACCCAAAAGACGGCCGCGCAGTCTCTTTCGCTGCTCATCGGTGGCGATATCGTCGTCGCTCACTAGATGAAAACGTGCTTTAGTATAGCCTCTGTCACCGTGACACTCAACTCCGCGCGTGCAACCATCACACCAACAGACATGGTCTCAATGCGCTTCAATCGCAGCTGAGACCCCCCAAAGCATTGCAAATATAGTTGCAGTTGATCCAGCAGCGCCTTCACGCCGCGCAGATCGCCCATGGCGGCATCGAGCGCGAACGACCGCTCCAGCACAGCCAGGGTGCGCTGAGTTTCTGGATTGATCATCATCTCCCTCGCGCTTGCCATGCGCCACGGCGAGCGGAAGCTGCTCTCAAGTAGATGGAAGACCTCGGCCACGATGCTCCACGGGCTGTGGCTGCTCCTCTCCCGTGACGACAAGTCTTTGTATCGGCGCTTCAGGCTTTTGACTTCTTGGCGCAGTTGCTCGACATCCATCCCCAACTGTTCATTGGCGATGCGCTTTCTGTTGCGGTATTGGGCCTGGTTCACACGGCGTTGCTGTCGTCGGGTGGGTTTGTTGTAGAAGCTCGCGTTTTCTGAGTCTGGACTGGCCGTGCGATAATTGCGAGGAGCGGCTGCTGTGTATTTTAGCGACAGTAATGCACCGTTGGGGCTGTATAAGGTTTCTGCTTCGTTGGGGCTGTCTTGTGCTTGCAGTTCTCGACAAACTGGCCATACGATTACTCTCAGCGAATAAACATTGGCCGAGCAAAGGTCAGCCTTGCTCTGCTCATCTGTCCCAACGCGATCAGCCCACCGTTGGACAGTCGTTGCGCGAGTTGCGCGAGTGCTGTACCGCTAGCGGCTAGCCTCGACAGATAGGCATGCCGCTCAATACCAAGAATCCATAATTATAAGTGAGAGTATTGACCGCTCCTGCCAAAGTAAACTAAAATTTGATGGCAACGGATGCTGTTTGCGGAAAGCTGCCAACATTTCTGTCGCTTGAGCCAATCCCATGTATTTTCTGGCACAAGTATAGCGCCAGTGGAACCCACAACCATCTCCGTGTAATTGGGTTTCCGTGTGCACGCAAAAGACGTTACCGGTATAAATGCACGGCAGCAAAAAAAGGATCATTAAAATAACAAAAAAGTATATTGCGAAAAAGCACATGCGGTATTCGCATCACTCAATCGGTAAGGTTGTCAATGGTGCACTCGTGTGAAATCGGAGCGTTCTCCACGATATCCAGCACGTTCTCTGGGTTTCCTACCAGTCGAAACAAAGGTTTCATTGTATCTACGATCGTCTCCAGACGCACGACGCGTTCTCTGACTTCATCAAAATGAAAAATCATGGAGCAGTCACACTCAAACTGCTGGCCTAGAAGCTGTTTGTACGGCCCATCGTCAACACCGTGCCTTTCCCCCAGGCGCGGAAATACGTGCTTCAATGTAGATTCAGTCAACGCAACACTCATCTCTGCGCGCGCAGCCATCACACCAACAGACATGGTCTCAATGCGCTTCAATCGCAGCTGAGACCCCCCAAAGCATTGCAAATATAGTTGCAGTTGATCCAGCAGCGCCTTCACGCCGCGCAGATCGCCCATGGCGGCATCGAGCGCGAACGACCGCTCCAGCACAGCCAGGGTGCGCTGAGTTTCTGGATTGATCATCATCTCCCTCGCGCTTGCCATGCGCCACGGCGAGCGGAAGCTGCTCTCAAGTAGATGGAAGACCTCGGCCACGATGCTCCACGGGCTGTGGCTGCTCCTCTCCCGTGACGACAAGTCTTTGTATCGGTGCTTCAGGCTTTTGACTTCTTGGCGCAGTTGCTCGACGTCGTTCTCCAGTTGCACCAGTGCATTGTGCTGCTTGTTGCGGTATCGGGTCTGGTTGGCTCGACACTGTTCGCGACGACGCGACTTCTTACCGTACGTGGTGTCGTCGCCGCGTTTGCGCTTGAGCATGTCGATCGACTTCACGGAGCTAGAAGAAGTGGCCTCATCTGGAGCCATGCTTGACATCGCGGCAGTCCTCGGTTCGGCACGGCGAAACGGTTGTGAGCCCTTCTCGATGAGAGTGGGGAGCGCGTTGTCGGCGCCTCTCAATTCGCCTTCCGGGCAGGCCGCAGCTCCCTTGGAAGTGCTGTACGGAGTCACGACAACTTGAGAAGCCGTCGCGATGCCTGCGTCGTTGCCTCGGCGGACTGCAGGCGCGCGTGGCCTCACGAGGCCCACGAGCCCGTCGCTCAATTCTGTCCGGACAAGTGGGTGGCGGTTCATCCTGTTGGTTATCGATGCTAACGGCTGCGACTTGCTGGTTGGAAGGCGGTTTTCGTTCTGAAGTATCCAGGGCCGCCGATAACGGCACGTATATTTATGAGGACAGCATCAGCAAATAAATAATGCCGCACGGCAAGGCAAACCTGCTGCATACATAATGTCATGTTGAGCTAGCAGTACATCAATTATGGCATTATGACCGATATGAGCTGCGTTGCACTTGCCTAGTTAAGTAGCCCATCTACAGTGCTAGCATCCCAATAACTTGCATTCTGGCGTAGAAACAGAAGTAGCGCTCAATAAAGGAGCCTTCATCGTCTTCAGTGGGATAGGTTTTATTATGAAATATTGTGGCATACGTTTCTTACATAAATTATGACATTGAGCAGACTCGCTACATAAATTATGATAAATGCTGGGTCGGAGGCAAGCAATGCATTTATTTATGATATACCATTATTTTTATTGAGGACAGCGCCTTGATCATTTTTAGTCACCGCAGCAAGATTGAAAGAGCACGTCCAAGCAACCGGTATACCGGTCTTTAGCCTCCTCAGTGTCGAAGACCCTGCGCAATCGCAATCTGCCCGCCATCAATGTTGTCGAGTTTTGGCTCAACGCCACGTGATACTGTGGCCATAACATGCGTGCATATAATATGGCGTTCTCTCGGTATTTATATCCTGAGTCTAAACATGTAAGGTGAGACATGTTTCGTGTATAATCGTATAGTTCGGATACTATTGTAATTGGGGGAGGGGGGGGGGGGCGCAGAAACATGGACGAATTCAAAGTAGGGTTAGTAAATTTCAATAGCAATAACCGTAACTTACAATAGTATTATTGCCATAACTTATCGGCCTCGTGTTCTCAATATCACACAATAGTTTTCAGGTGCGCTATTATTAATACGGACCTTTATTCAAAAGTATCATTACGTCTTTTTTTAAGGGTTTTCGCTAGAGGTCTCTGAAGTTGGGTGAGGTGAAATCGGATGATTTCTATACTTTCAAGAAAAGAGCGAGAGAGTGAGTGCTGCACCCAACTGATGCACATGGGAAGGGGACCCAATTTTACCCTAGCCTTCTATCCCGTATCCGACCGGGGTATACATCGTATACAATCGTTCTCCCCCATTCATGTTAGAAACGGGGGAAATCAGCCACAGCCAGGAAGCCATGGCGCCGGATCTGCGCGTCAGAGCTGTGGTGCGACTGCCGCGACAGGGGAGGGTGGGTTACAGTGAAAAGGCGGTCGACAGCGATGAGGAGTGGGTGGACTCGGCGTAGGAGGCGGTTGAATCGGGGGAGGAGGAGTCTGGTACCGGCAGCTCCTCGTCGGAACAGCGCCGGTCGGAGGCTTTCCACCACCTCCAGCCAACACAGAGTGGTGACCAGCCCGTGGAGCTGGCGCCTCCACTCGAGACGGTTGAGTTCACTTCTTGGGATTCTTTGGAGGCCTATCTAAAGGACTATTCAGCCGAGACATACCAGGTGAGGTTGGCGTTCTGGGTACGATAACTGATGTCATTTCTTACTTCTACGTTGTTACGGCTGCTATATGAAGAGCTTCCGCGTGCACACCACCAACAAAGTCGCATCGAGAAACAAGAAGATTTCTGATTCCGAGTCCTCGAAGCCACTTGTACCCTATGATTGGGTGTACTACGGGAAAACGTCCGTCTGCACACACGCAGGGATGTACAAGGCAAGAGGAAAGGGCAACAATTGAGGACTCTCGGATGTGATGCGCAGGTGCGTACTGTGGTAAGTTGGGCTCAGTTGGGCTCAGTTGGGTTCATTTGGGCTCAATTGCGGCACATTTGGGTTTTGGATGGGCTCACAAATACATGTGTCATTCTTATGTGGTGTACAGATCAATGCGTGCGTGGCCGATTCAGCTGCGGCAGACTAAGCATCGTCGGGAGCTCTTCCACCGTTTTCAAGAGGTCGTGATGATCGACGCCACACATGGCACACATTTATCTAGATACAAGGTCTTCTCCATCATGGTCACATCAATAAGAAGACTCTACAACGCATGCGCTACCGCAACCTGCGCAAATGCATTATTGAGGAAGGGAATAATAGTAGCTAAGTGAATGAAACCCCTCTTGCTGTATCTAACTATATTTGTTGAGTCGTGCAGTTAGTCTTGGTGGGACCAGAGCATGGGGAAGCTAAGAAAAATCATGTCTTTAGCGTATCCTTAGCATACGGGGTCATGTCATGGCAAATTAATGTCTTTAGCATATCTTTAGCATCGAAGCCTGTGTTGCAGCAGAACACTGGGTCAGCTTCGGACTTAAGAGTGCCACTTGCGAATATCTGGCTGCTCCGTCTCTTTTTCATATTCCGGCTATGCATGTATGGTATATCATTTTTGAGCCGGCTCTCTTCAATTGGGTACGGTGAGACACCCCTATTCTCGCGGAGGGTGGACCATAAAAGGTTGAGAGGCTAATAAGGTATGTGGATCTACTTTTTTCGGCTCGCATGAGTCTCGGGATTTCGTTGTTCTTGCGCTTGTTCTTGAGGGTGCCCCGAACGGTAGATTGGTCCCCGGACTTGCAGTCTTGAATTGGTAGTTGTCCAAGCGGCGAGGCGTTTGTGCGACCATGATGGCTCTGCGTGAGCTTTCAGACAAAGCTTGCATTTTTGAGCAAATGCCAGCGTAGTATGAGGAGGGGCGACACGCCACTGCAGTACTCGTCAACATACAAAATGATATCGAATGATTTATCTCGAAGGACGTGTCATCCCTCCCCTAGGAGAGATGCGCACCCCACTTGCGCATTACAGCGTATCCCACTGGCAATCCTCCGAATATGCGGAGTATCAGGTCTAACAGTTTATTGGAAGTCACCGGCCTCGAAAACGGGGGGGGGGTCTCACTGTACTGTATTGGGCGCAATATGGGTGTCAGATGGTTGTAGCTGTGAACTGGTTGGGCACAGTTGGGTGCCATAACTGCAGCATCCCCGTCCCGTGTGCATGAGTTGGATGCAGCAACGAGCGCCTTATGAAAAATCTCAAAATGACTGCACATGCATGTACCCTCACTTCTGACACCTAGTACTACGTATTACCCCTAAGACCTGATGGGTTTCAAAATATTACATTACAGAAGCCTTATCAAAAGTATTATGCTGCTCTCCAGGTTTTCGCGCCCGTTTGCCAAAGCCATTTATTTTTGAACGGGCCACGGTGCGAGGCATGGCACATTGGCTGACAATAGGGAATATGTAACAGGCTGGTTACGGTTACATAAGTAGGTAGGAGCCTCATGGCTACATGCACAAAAGTAGGTACAGGCACAGAATAGCGTGTGCCCTGTTGTCATTACTTGATTGGGTGAAAGTGGGGAGTCAGACCCATTCCAGCCATTCAGGCATCGACTTAGATTTGAGTGGTTCACAAAAGAGGGTGCCCCCCCCCGCTCCCGCTCCATAAATAAACAGAGTTAAATTTGCCCCAAACCTGACACTGGGTTCTACTATGGCGAGCATCCTCTTCCATTTATAGTGTACGCTAGGGACGGTACTTCTTACCCCGTTACAGAATAAGCAAGAGCTGATAAGGAAGCATGAGTAAGACCCGACGATGACACATGAAGATTTAGCTGTCTGGGAAAGCGACAGTTAAGCTAGTCAAGGCTGGCGCCAGAAACACCGTATCCGATATCTAAAAAGAGGCTGCTACCATCAAAAGCGACTTCTACGGCTGCTCAAAACGATGGAAACCCCTAAAAGTGACTTCACCGGCGCAGGATGGGGAGCTTGTTCGCTGGGTGAGCTTCATGGAAGCCAAGAATGTGTGCCTCAGCCGGAAGGTGCTAACGAAGAAGGCGCGCGAGTTCCAGAAGAAAGTTGGTGGGCCCGCTCTACCGTTGAACATGTCTATCGGCTGGATCACCTGCTTTCTGAAGCGAAACGTCATGCGCTTCCGTCTGAAAAAGGGGGAGGCAGGATCGGTAAACCCTGAAGTTGTGCGTAATGGAAGGGCCGAGCTAAATGGTATTGTTGGTATGTATGATCGTAGCATTCCAGAATTTGACGGGTCGTGAGCAAGTGTCTGCCAAGGGTCGCCTCCAAGGATCTCCGGGCTCTTGGCCTTCCTGGGGGGAATCCTCCCTAGGGAGCCCAGGAAGGAGCAGGGCGGCTGCAGCGACGGCTTGCGCGTGACCATGGCCGACGACGGGAGTCGGCACAGGAGCAGCTCGCGCGCGACGACGGCGATTACGCTCCAAGAGGGCGGCGACTCTATGGGTCGTTGCCACGGTGGTGGGAGGCCCAGCCTTCGACCACTTTTTCAAGATCGCGGCAGGCGACCGCGGTTCAAGCACTCAAGCCACGCCTCCACGGAGGCATTTGGGCGGTGTCCTTCGGGATGCTGCCGTCATCCGATGTTGTTAGATCCTAGGCTCACGCATCCTTCAGCACGCGCAGGACGAACGCGATCAACGCTCAAGTCAAGTCTCCATGGGACAGCGGCCGACGGCCGCACAACAGGAGGTGTCCTGTATCTGCCGACCTCGTGGGTGGCGAGTACGAACCACCTGACCTCGCTTGAGGTCGCGCTTTGCACTAATTTTCAGACTCTCCCACCAGACTCTGGTCCAGAGAGCCCCCTCCCTAGTGACGCTTTGTACAGGTGAGGCCCCCGGTCTTTGTAGTCGTTAGCGATCGTATTAGCTAAGTGACAACAATGAACCTCAATTCAAAAAATGTATGATCCTAGCAATGCTTTTAACATGGATGAAGCTGGGCTATGCTACAACCGAGCACCAGTGGGCGATATCTGGTCGCGGAAGAAGCCTGACGTCAAGGCGTCCAAGACGAGGATTACTGTGGCGTTTCGCGCTAACGCGGATGGTACCGAGTTACTACCGCTACTGTACATCAGTCGTGCCCGCAAACCGTTGTGCTTCAAGAGGAAAATGCGAGCAGAAGGACGCAACATTTTGCAGCTGTTGGACAACGCAGCACCCCACGTGAGCGGGCGCCTAGCGCTGACGGACGTGTCCGTCAAGATGTAGCCGCCAAACACGACGCCGTGCTTGCAACCGATGGACGCGGGTATAGCGACATCGTATAAGGCTCAGTATCGCTCCATGCAGATTGACCACGCTGTATAACGCGTCGAAAGAGGGGAAGATGTAGAAGGCGAGAAAGCCTACAAGGTAAACCAGCTAACGGTAATGCGGTGGAGCGAGGCAATCTGGGGTACAATGAGTGCTAAAACTATCTCCCACTGCTGGCGCCACACTGGGCTGGTATTGCCCCTTCACGACGACGAGTACAGCTGCGACGCGGATCTCGCAGTGATGGACTTGACCTGACCAGCTGTCCACTGCGTAGAACCATGCAAATACAATTCCCCGTTAAATAGGATAGAAACGCCGATGTCTGAAGTGACGATACATACAATATCATTTCGATTTGCGTTGTCTCATATGGATACCGCATACGCGTACCCGTACAGTTTTACACCTCTAGGCGAATCCGGCCAATTCCATACACGTTTGGGCATTATCCCGGTGTACATATATATGCATGTAGATGAATTGATCAAAGCAAGAAAACCTTTGAAGTCCTAGTATCATATGCTATATAATATATTGGAGGTATTCTAGAACTCTAGAAGCACGAATGCATTGTAATACCATGGAGCCTCGCCACTCTGCGACTGCAATCTGCAATGAGGTACAAGCGCTATACTGACGAGCAACGGCATCGGATTTTAGGCGTCGCGAAAGACGGGGGCGTGTCAAGGTCACTCCGGAGCTTTCTGACTCGGAGGCAGCGCATACTCTCAGCTTTCATGCTCGAGCTCTGGACAAGCATGACATGCCAGTTGGATCGTGATTACGTTTTGTAGGTAATTAGTTGTATGAAATATAAGTGATTACAGGTTTTATTGTTTTGATCTGAGCAATTTTTGTTTTGATCTTGAAAATTCTCAATTTAATCTAGAAAAGGTGTAAGTAGGTTCAGGCACGAAAACTAAAAGCATAAGTAAGTTGATTAACTAGGTCATCTACCATTAAATATTGCGATGCAAAAGGCATAATACTACATGAAGAAGCAATAGAGGTAAGCTTAGTGCCGAGACAGATCGAACACTCCACGACCGCGTCAGCACCGCCTTCATCCTCGGGTCATCCGAGAGATCATTGTCGCTCGGAGCGTGCCCGATACTGGCACTCAAGGCACCACTTCGGCAGGTGGCAATGACTGTGTTGGGGCGATACTTGGGGTGGCAACGCTGCAGCGACTGCCACGCCAGTACTCTGCGGGTTTCTCTGACCGGCGGCGGTCACGCTTAGCCCCCGCAAAACTAGTGTACGATAGCTTCACATCGTGCTCCGACTTAAAGGTTATCGTACTCCAGTTCTGCTTGTCTCGCCACCTCCAGGTGGCATCGCTTGATTTCGGGAATTCAGCGCTCAACACCGATCCAATTATCGGTTTGAAGCATGCTCCCTGAAGCGAGAAGGCGCCGGCACAGTGGGTAAGGAACTCGACGTAGCACGACCATACTCAAAATCGAAATGACTGCTACTTGGATTTCTACGTCGCGGCTTATTACTTCTAGTTTTAATGCCTTTAGCTTTTCCTAACCTACTTATAAGTAGGTAATTAACCTACTTACGTTTTTGGTTTTCGTGCCTAAATCTACTTATCTGATTGAATTCCTCATACATGTGCGATGGAAGGAGCCACCCGAGAATGGGCTGGTACACGATGGGACAACAATATGCACGTGCGTGGGTTTTAGAGTTAAATGCTGGTGCGGGGGAATGCCTTGGTCACCTTTAGTCACCGCAGCAGAATAGCTAGCCAAATTACCAGCTGGTATTACGTATACCGTTTTTGAGATTGCGTGCACACGACCCCGGGATTAGCGGCCATCTCACGCCATCAATGATGTCGAGTTTTGGCTCAGCGCCACGTGATACTTCAGAACAAAAACCGCCAACCAACCAACAACTCGAAACAACCCGTCAGCATGAACCGACACCCACCTTCCCATACAGAACTAAGCGACGGCCTCGTAGGTCTCGTGAGGCCACGTGCGCCTGTAGCCCACCAACGTAACGAAGCCGGCATCGTGATGGCTTTTCGAGATGTTGTGACTCCATATAACACCACAATGGGAACTGCGGCCAGTCCGACCGACGAATCCAGTGGTTCCGGCGACGCGTTCCTCTCTCACAGAGATTATAGTGCACAACCGCTTTGCCGTGTCGAACCGAGGATGGCTGTTACGTCAAGCATGACTCCGAATGAGACGACTTGTTCTAGCTCGGTGAAGTCGAACGGCATGTTCAAGCGCATACGCGCCGACGGCATCACGTCATATAGCAAGTCGCGGCGTCGCGAACAGTGTCGAGTCAACCAGACCCGATATCGCAATAAACAGCGCAATACACTGGTGCAACTGGAGAACGACGTCGTAAGACTGCGCCAAGAAGTCAAAAGCCTGAAGAGCAGATACCAAGACCTGTTGTCGCAAGAGAGAAGCAGCCACAGCCCGTGGAGTATCGTGGCTGAGGTTTTCCATCTACTCGAGAGCAGCTTCCGCTCACCATGGTCCATTACAAGCACAGAGGATATGATGATCCATCCGCAGACTCGATTCACCATAGCAGTGCTCGAGCGGGCGTTCGCGCTCGATGCCGCCATGGGCGATCTGCGCGGCGTGAAGGCGCTAGTTGAGCAGCTGAGAATTTATTCGCAGTGCTTTGGGGGGTCTGAGCTGCGATTGAAGTGCATAGAGACCGTATCTGCTGGTGTGATGGCTGCACGCGCGGAGTTCAGTGTCACGTTGACGGAGTTTACACTGAAGCACATGCTTCCACAGCTGGAGGAAAGGCACGGTAGAGATTATGGCGATAGGTTGTACAAGCAGCTTCTAGACCAGCAGCTTGAGTGTGGGTGTTCCCTGATTTTCCTTTTTGATGGGGACACAGACCGCTTCATGCGTCTGGAGACGGTCATAGATCCAGTAATACCGTTGTTTCGACTGGTAGGAAATCTGGAGAACGTTCTGGGCGTCATGGAGAACGCTCGGATTTCACCTGAGCGCATCCTTGACAACGTTTCGGGCTGAGCGATGCCACTACTGGATGTGCATGTTCGTAATATTGTTTTCTTCAATTATAATGAGCACCATTTTTCTTTTGTTGTTGTTGTTGTTGTTATTGTTGTTGTTTCCCCTGTGCAGTTTGACTTAGTATATTTTATCTGCAGTGGACACCCTAATTCACGAAGACCAACTTATGTGATCGCTTTTCAGTGAGGTGCATTATTTATGTTAACGACTTCCCATTTCCGTTGTAGTGGAAATTCCTATGTTCTTTACTATCGTCGCTTGACCCCGGCCCGAGGTTCGTCCTCCGTACTGCTGGTTATGATTTTAACAGGGGGTCGTCCACGACACCCATTGCTGTCGTATTTTCCATACTGTGCCAGATCACCCTGCGACATCCGCCTATTGTTGCAGCTGTAGCATGTTTCCTTCCAGGTGTGTTTGCCTGCTTCTTGTGTCCATGACTATTAGCCAGGGTGGATCAAATATTCGGGGGCGATGCTACAAACACTGGATTTTGCTCAACTCTCTCAAGTAGGCGAGAGTCCTCGGAGCCCCACCACGAGTACTTCTACCAGTCCAAGTGAACTCCAAGAGGACCCAACCCGTCTGTGTTCCTCTCTCACAGAGACATACACCATTTTTTATGTAGCAGCTAGAGTCTCAACTCGTTGGGGCAGGAGTCGCTTGTTCCAGTAATCGAAGTGTCAGTGGCCAAGACTTTTTCATTCGCATCCAAGTGGTCTGAGAGACGATTCTACGCTGCTAATACTTCGCTGTGCTGATATCGAGGTAGACTGCGGGAGACGAGCGGGTGCGAGACCAATTGGCTGTTGCGAAGAAGCATCGGTTCACCTTCCCCGTAGACCTAGATGATCTCTGCGCAAGCAGTACTCGCTCGTACACAGCGATTTGTTTCACTTCATGGCGAACGGAATGAACTTCAAAGCGAGATTCGACAGATTAGCTTGTGCACTGCTTGAGCAGTGCACTTCCGATAAACAGGAAGTGAGCTACGAGTCGATCACAGGGAGCGAAGCTGACCAAACTCGCAATTTGGACTCGCTCGAAGGCCTCGAAGATAAAAGTCTAGATCTGTCAAGTACACGAATACGAATGTAGCGGTACAAGTGTAAAACGAAGCTGATGTGTAATGGCGGATCAAGTTGTTTACGTTCTCGACACGCTAGAGCTGGGGAATGGTTCTTCAGTGCCAATGGTGAAATCTGGGGTAATCAATGAACGCTCTAGCACGAGCGAGACATCCCCCAGGCTCCCAAAAACTTGTTGGAGTGCTGTCACAAGGTCTGCGTTGACCTCTAAGCGCACTACGCGGCGGCTGATATCGTCAAACAGGAAGGTAATCGTGCAGCTAACCTTTAGACGCTGACCCAAAAGACGACCGCGCAGTCTTTTCCTTTTCTCATCGGTGATGAGATTATCGTCGCTCACTAGATGCGGGAAGACGTGCTTCAGTGTAGCCTCTGTCACCGTGGCACGCAACTCCGCGCGTGCAGCCATCACACCAGCAGACATGGTCTCAATGCGCTTCAATCGCAGCTGAGACCCCCCAAAGCATTGCAAATATAGTTGCAGTTGATCCAGCAGCGCCTTCACGCCGCGCAGATCGCCCATGGCGGCATCGAGCGCGAACGACCGCTCCAGCACAGCCAGGGTGCGCTGAGTTTCTGGATTGATCATCATCTCCCTCGCGCTTGACATGCGCCATGGCGAGCGGAAGCTGCTCTGGAGTAAATGGAAGACCTCGGCCACGATGCTCCACGGGCTGTGGCTGCTCCTTTCGCGCGACGACAGGTCTCGGTATCTGCGCTTCAGGCTATTAACTTCTTGGCGCAGGTTCTGGACATCGATCCCCAGTTGCTCCTGGGCCTTGCGCTTTCTGCTGCGGTATCGGGCCTGGTTCACGCGGCATTGCTGTCGGCGGGCGGCTGAGTTGTAATAGCTCGCGTTTTCTTCGTTTGAACTGGCCGTTGGATTATTGCGAGGTGCCGCTGCTTTGTCTTTGAGCGACACCAGTGCAGCGGTGGTCTGGTTGGGAAAGGTTTCAGCCCCGGTGGCGCAAGAGAGAAAAAAGGCACTCATGTGCCCATTGCTCATCCTCGACATCTTGAGGGGAGTTTTGCTAAAACCCAACGTGGAGACGAGAGAGCACGTCGTCGCTGACGCTGGAAGTAGAGTTCCTGAGGAGGCTTGTCATGGCGACAGAGGATTCAGAAGTGAGTGGGCTCGAACTTGCTTGGCAATTCTCTACGGTGCGATTACGAGACGGACAGTCCATAGACAATGCCACACAATCATGTGAGACCACATGGGACAACAGATCACATCAGGAACAGCATTGCCGCTACTTTCCGGTGAACGTGACTAAACCTGGTCATGACAACAATGTATACCGGGGGTAGTCCATTTGCGCGATGCCGTGTGACACGGCACCGCACCTATGGACACGCCCTGTGTGCGATACGATGTGGACCCTGATGTCAGGTCTTCTTCGTGGGGGGCTTGTTCCAGTTTTTGCTATGGAGTCGGTCCTCTGAGGATGGATCCCTTCAAGCGAATCATTGGTCAAGCCAAGGCCAACCATGCTGTGGTGATTCAACCCGCAGGTTGTTCAGTCGTTGGGCGAACGGAATATTTTATTTGGATCGTACCGTAATCTCAGTGTTAATTGTCACCCCCTCCTACCTACCGTCTTCCCTCACATACATGTATAACGACTAGGCGTTGAACTCGAGGTTATGCACCAAAGTAAAATCCTAGCAAACCCTCGATTGGAAAGCCTACTACAATAGAACGCCTACCCGAACATATGCACATGGACATCTGATGTAATCACCAATTTATTCATCTTCACAGGCGACGGCTCTGGTGTTGCCCGTTAACCGTTCGAATCGGTTTGTGGCCGCTCCACTAGATCGGTTTCATGACGACGATTACATCAGCGGGATCAAAGAAGGCACGATCGAATGGGGTGAGCTCGAGTTGTTTGCTGCTGCAGCTGCTTGTTAGCAGCAGTGTGTTAGCTGCTGCTGCTGCTGCTTCGAGGTTGCATGTGTGCAACATCGAAGTGAAAACACTAAACGCGAACTGTAAAGTGACCTCCACGTTCACTTACAGCGCTCCTAATGCACACAGCTCAACCTGTCTTGCCCGGCATGACTCCCAGTTTGCGCTGCATGTAGATAGCATACAAATTTAGGTTGTCCGTCGTGCATTCTTCAGACTTGCAAGTTTTTACACAATACAACGCCTATTTCTTGTATTCGAATACAACGCCTACTAGGCGTTCTATTTCCTCTTAACGCCTAGTCGCTATATGAGGGACCTTTTTTCAAAAGTATCATTATCGATTAAACCTCAAAACCAAGCGAGCTATCCCCATCTCACGAAAAACCTCACGTGCAGAAAGTTGGTGTTGGCACACATAAAATTAAAGGTAACGGTCTACAACGTCATCATCCCAGGTCACTTCGCCTACGACTGGGTCAACGCACGACAACGACTCGAGTATCGCGGCTAGCTCATTGTCGACACTTGGCGCCTCGCATATCATATTCGAGTCCTCCTTTTAAACGTCCGATTTCCTCGCGAAGCTGGAGCACACTCTCCTCAAGGTGAATCTGACTTATTATCTATCTGTCTGCTGCGGTAGCGAGCTTGATTGATTCTACATTGCTGACGTCCGTGTGCCGACTTCGTATTGTTCTACCTGAATACACTTGTGTGCAGTAATCCGTAATCAAATAATCAGCCACCGGCGCAACTGAATAATGACCGCTCCTGTTAAAGTAAACCAAATTTTGATGACCACGAATGTTGTTTGCGACAACCTGCCAACAATTTGAAAAATTGGACACGGCGTCAATGTTGGACAAAATATGAAAATCACGCATCAAAATCTGAGGTATCACAGAGTATCTGGTAGGATCACTCAATTAAGCGACAGACGCCACACATGCTTGCGAGAGGCATTCGTCTTGCTATGCACACACACGAAATATTGTGAGTTCGACTCCGTTTCAGTTTATTATTATAATAGCTCACGCGCGAGTTATTGTGAGCTGGTCTCCATTTCAGATTGTGGTAGATTCTGAATCAAGCGAGCTTCCGCCGAGCCTCAAGATTGACAAACTGCAATTGAATTGGTGCAATCATGTCCATCACAGATAGAACGATGCCTGACTCTGGGGCCTCGGGTCAGCATCCGTCAATTGGCGAGATGGTCCAGACATCTAAATCATATGCATATTTCATGAAACTTGTAGAACAGGTCGCCAGAGATTCAAGTGGAATTTCTGGGGTCTTATATATCCCTTCTCTTGCTGACACCAGCAAGAGGGCTGCATCCTTAATTGAGATGGGAGGCCGGTGACGATCGTCCAGAGCTCTCACTTCATAATTTTCTAGCTACTGCACAAGCACTACCAATACATTCGGCTATAAGTTTCAGCAGGACCGCCACCTGCCCCTGCCTCGCGCTTGGAAGTTGATTTGCCTCTGGAAAATCATATAAAGAATTATTTGGTGAATTGAGGTGCCACCCTTGGAAGTGATATCATTCGACGTGCTAGCTGACTGTGGATCTTTTTGAGAGCTGACACCTGTCTGGAAGCCCAAGCTACGCTAAGACGTGCAGAAACGCCGTGCCGCTACTCATGGCGATTCCTTGGAAGATGAAGAGTCGTATCCATGTTTGACAACTACGTTCGTTACCATCTTCACACCTATCCTTCCGCCGAAGCTGACTTCGATCTCCCACGAAACACTTGTGAAATGGGATAAACGCCGCCGGGAGTACGAAGCAAAGATGAAGGCCAGCTGTAGACGTTCGGGTGAAGATTACGACCTAGTTACACAGACCATCAAAGAGTCCTTCAACCTACGGCTTTTGGAGTCATTCTGTGCATTAAGGCTTCAGAAGGATGTGGACGATGTGACTGAAGGACAACTTATCGCTGAGATCTAAGCCCTGCTCGGGAAAGTCAAGAATGGATATCTTCCTGACACCAAGGCCTTGTTCAGCGAGAGCTACAGGCGAACCTGAGAGAAGCCAACGTGGATGCCAGCATTATTTCCTACTTCCAACGTTTCCAAGAGATTGTCCTAGAGCATGGATTGGAAGTAGTATTCACTGGATTCGAAGGAGAGACGGAGAAGTGCAAGCGACTCATTTCTTGCCTAACGCCTCCGGTCCCGAAGCAAGACGCCAAGAATGCTTTACGCTGGACGGATAAGGAAGCAGGTACGATTCTCCAGAAACTATATACCCTGGTGTACAAGAAGGCCATGGAACACGAGCGTCGTTTTTAGCAAAACAAGAGGATGATGATAGACAGAACTTCGATATCCAAGTCAGATCAAGCTGCTAGGAAACCCGCTGCTCAGCCTGGAAAACTTGCTCGTGGAGATGTCAAGAGGAAGGCCTCGTAGCAAGGAACTGGGAAGAATTTCACCTCGAAGAAGTTCAACGAGAAGTCTTTTTAAAGACGTCGTCGCCATGCCCTATGTGCCAAGGGATGCACTGGCTTGCGATTTTACTGTGGCTACTGATGCTGAGAAGGAGGCAATCCGTCAGAAGTTTCGTGAGGAGAAGAAGGCTCACAATTCTGGATTGAAGAGATGGACGGAGCCGATGCCACCGACCTCGTGGACTGTGGCGATCAATGGTGTCCTGGAGCTGCCATGTTGTCCAGACACAGATTCTGAGAACACAGTGATAAGTCAATCTCACTGGGAGTTATTGCGTAAAGCGGACTCGACAGTGGAGGAGATAATGTTGAACACCCCAGTACAAATTCAGGCATACGGCTCACACCGGTTACGGCAATTAAGAAAGTGTGACGTAGCGCTTGGAGCTATCGCCCTGGGGAGGACTTGGCCTTCCCGCACCCCGCATCCCTGGCGCGCTTTGTTGTGCGCTGTGGGACCAGGAGAATCTCCTAGTGGATAAACGGCCCGCCCGGACGAGACGCTGTAAAATACGGCCGGTGCATTATATCTTTCCAAGCGCTCGCCAATTCCATTTTCGCAAGCGTCGTGTGATGGAGCGAGATATTGCTGTGAAGTTCGTTGCGGTGGTGACCTGCGTGTTGCTGCTAGTAAGAGACGACGGACGCTAGCGGTGTTTGGAGTGGGTGCGGTTAAACTGGTGCCACCACTTGCAGCTGCTGTTGGATGAGGGTCCATTCCGGCAGTACTACCGCATGTCACTCAGATCGTTTGAAAAATTGCTCCGTATGTTGGCTCCTATCCTCCGTGTTGATGAAGCGCAGTCGCGGCGACGGACAGAGGGGACGGAACCCCTCACTCCAGTCAACAAGTTGCAAATGTCCATGTCTTGGCTCGCTGGATATTCATTTCATCCGGTCCGGGCTCTATCTGGTACGAGCAAGTCTGCATTTGTTTAGCACTGTGGTGTTGCAGAACACACAAATATCGTCCGATGCGGGTATCCGCCCAAACCACAACAACCGCCGAGTCGGGTCGGCGCTTGTTTAGCCTGCGCAGAGGGTGGTCCCCTCGCGGTTCGGCCCTTCCGGCACAGTGGGTGTTTCGCCTTCGCAGACACCGGCTAACCAAGTCAGCCACTCCGGATCCCAGCCGAGCTAGCTGACCCCGTTCAACAAATAACCCTGTGCCCTCCACCAAATGATGGATGGCGGCGCGATAGCGCTTTTACAGGTCACCGAGCGCAGAGGCAACTTGGCTAGAAGTGTCATACTTTCCTACCGCATCAACTCGGCTAAGGGCGGTCAGCCGAGTACCGACGCTTGAATCTCCGAAGACGTGGGACATGTACCCCACGCCGAGCTTCGGTCACCTCAAGTGCTGGGGCGATGATAGCTCGGAATCACTACACCACAGCACTATTCACGTGGTGTTGGACGCAGTTGAAGCACATGACGAAATGCAGCTATGCTTTCCTACGTCCCGTTACGAGCAGCACAAGGCTGCCAAGTCTTTTGCTGATTTGGTAAAAAGTCCTGTGTTGTTGGGTTGCGTTGGCACAATTGACGGGTGGCTCTGCTGCATTCAAGTTCCCAGTCGCAAAGAAGTTACGCGTGTGTCAACTTACTTTCGGGGCACTACCAACGCTATAGAGTCAATGCCTAAGCGTATGTAGATCATCGCAGCCGTTTTACAGCTATTTCCAGTGCTAGTCCAGGCGGCATGGGTGATGCACTGGCATTTACGAGGTTGGAACTGACACGATGCGTTCCAAGATTTTCTGGGAAGGGGCAGGCAGCTGTCTGTCCCTAATTGTGATTGGCTGGATGATGAGGGCCAGTTTAGGATTGAAGTGTGACACGTGGAGTGCGTGGAGTGTCTGCGGGGAATGACGGAGCTCGCGTCTGCTGTGGATGGGCTTGATAGCCCTGGACGACGTATCCGTCCTAGGCGAACTAAACACGTTGCTACCAAGACCCGACGACAGGTAAAGCCTAAGGGTGCGTGCAAGAGCCTCGGATAGGATGCTATCTGAGTGTCACCTGTCTTGACACAGCTATAGCCGTGTAGAGCCCGACCAAAACCCCAAAGACCAACCAACATCCCCGAACGAGATCAGCTATCCTGAACGGAGAAGAAGACTGGACGACAATAGTCCGAACGACAAGTTCCTGAGTGAACTACTTCGTCCCGAACGGATGGTTTCACCTTGGACGTGCGGACATTCCTGAACGTACGCACCCAGAATACAAGATCCAAGTGAATATCGACCGACCAAGTCGTCCGGCCAAGAACAAGCCAGGATGGGCAGACCTGAGATACCTTGAAGGTAGTGCACCCCTGATTAGACGCCTGACCTGTGTCAAAAGCACGCCATTGGTTACGCCACTCAGAATTCAAGACCATACAAAAGCCAAGACGAATGATAGAAGCGCATGCAGCTAGTGACAGATGACCGACAGACAGATAACAACAAACAGAGTTTCTTTTCCCTGAAGTGCGCAAGTGTCGGAGGAAGTCTGCCGGAAGACCATCCCCGGAGGAACCGATCGGGACGACGAAGGGCACCACTTGATCTAGCGGCTACCAAGTACGTGTGAAGCTCTCATAACAAGCCAAGCCAAATTAGACGGGGACCAGGGCGAGTACCTCGTCTGGAATGATCCGTTTATTCCATATCCCAGTTGTGGTGAATATCCTTAAACGGTTAACTCCCGCATTTCACATTATTGACTGTATTTCTGGACGCAATAGGTAGTTTGCGTCAAGGAAGTTCTAAATTGATTACCGAAGTGTTAGGATTGTACTTGTTTCTATAATCTCCCTCATCTTTGAGGGTGGTGCGCGTGTGAACACCTATCCAGGACTGACCAGTGTCCTGGAGTGGCTTAGTTGAGTGGAGGAAAGACCCACCGTCCAAGGGTCTCAAAGAATAAGTGACGGATACATATTTGCATATAACTCAGTTTGGTATTATTGGTTGTCTGGAGCCGTGGGAACTACGTCCAAGAAGGTTGCGTTAAGACCCCGCACTCTCGACCTACAAAGTGTACAACAACTCAGACGGTGCAAGTCCAACATCGAAGACAAACGACACAAAGAGGGATTTCACAAGGTAACACCATCATCCTGGACGTAATATTACGTTCAGGATTACAACCGTACTTCTAGGAGTCTGGTTGGCTGCGCTATACACCTGGGTGGAAAAAGGTTCATCGGCCTCACCTCAGCTGGTGCGCGTGCCCGGATTCGGTGCCTTTGGATTTCACCGAGTTGTATATATTTTAGTAAGGTTAAGAGCGTGAGGTGCACGACTAACTTCTAACGAGTTGCTATCGCCGCCGGAAAGAAGGAAGGCATGCGCGAAGGAGGTCGCGGAAGGGAACGCGGAGCGCCTGTTCGTCAGTCGCGACGCTCGCAAGGGTTGCCGCCTGAGGAGTAGAAGGACCTGGATGATGTGGTTCGAGAAGCTCGGAAGGCAAGCGCTGCAAAGCGTAAGGCGGCCAAGGAGGAGAAGGAGAGGTCTTCGGCCGAAGACAGGCCGACCTCGGAGCCAGCTGCCCTAGACGCGTACCAAGTGTTCGAGGGTGATTACTCGGGAAGTCGGCCAACCCAGCCGGAGATCGTTGAGGGTGAGTCCGTTCAGGATGAACCCACCCAGGTGTCAGAGGGAGGCGCCAACGTGGAAGTGTCCCTGGAAGAGGATCAAGTTTCGGACTCTCAGCTTCCAGGTCAAGATGTCGGATTGCTGGACGACGCGCTCGAGCTCGCCGAGGAGAAACCGCTGTCGACCGTCCAGGAAGACGCGGTGCTGGAGGACCTGAACGTGTCCTCGCACCTGGAGTCCAAGGCGGAAGTGTCGACAGAGACTGCTCAAGTGGTCGAGTCCAAGCTGACGTCGTCGCCGCCGGATCTGGATGTACGTCCAGGATCACACGACGTGGTTGCCTCGGACCCGCGGTGGAGCGAACAAGCGGCGAAGACATATGTGGCTCGAGAAGTGTCGTGTTGGGAGCAAGTTCGGTCTGAACGTGTGTTCCCACCTAGCGTTGAGTACGTCTGGCCGGAACATCATCCAGACCCGTTGCCTTGGCTATCGGCCATGCTCGAAGTGTCCAAGTTCCTGGACGATCGGGCAACCCTGAATGACCTTGTTCAGTCCTGGATTACCGAGCTGAACTTGAGCCGACGAGACTTGGCTCTCGCCCGAGACCTCACGGCTGTTCAGATTCCGGTCGAATTGTGCACGCCCCAAGAATGCGTTGCGATTCTACAGACGATGCTTTTCGAGGCTAGTTTCCAGTTTGACAACTTGATCCCCGAATGGTTCAGGACGGCGGCGCCTAGAGTCATGGCCGACTCTGTCCGAGAATCGGTCAGGCACATGTTACGACTTCTGGCCGTTCAGCTGATCGAATGGCGACAGTTGGTGGTCGGAGCGAAGTTCAAGATTGTTCCAAGTCTGGACGTACAAGAGGTGTCTGGACGACCGCCTATCTTGGGATACCACGCGGAGGACACGGAAGGAGACTTACTCATGACAGATCACGAGTTCGATCTATTAGGCCGGAACTATGTTCTACGCCTACGCATGACCGGTCTGCGTCCTGTCCGGAGCAGCGAGGGATCCTCGACGGTCGAGCCAAATTCCAAACGTCGGCAGTATCACCCACCCCGTGAAGCCCTGCTCACATCGCTGCCTTCGGTGCTTCCGTCGTCGAGTTCGTCCAGAATGGAGTCCATCCAGGATACCCGCACGTCCAGCAGCCAGGACGTCGACACGCTTCCGAGCCAAGTCGGCACGACGGACGGGTCGTCGCTCGTCGCCACCACTTCCGGCTCGTATGCATCCAGGAACAGTTCGTCGGGATCTTCGTCGGCAGCGCTCGGGTATAGTGCTGCACCACACATGCCGTACGCTGGGTATGGTCCGATGGTGATGTTCGCACAGGCTTCTGGAGGTGTCGTTGGAGGTGGCGAGATGGGTTTCTACGTCACGAAGGAAACCATCCCTGAATGAAGGATCAAGGCCGAGGTCGACCAAGGCGACGTCGAGATGGCGAGGTTTGTGTCAACGTCCAGTGTGCAGGTGTCCAGAACCCGAACTTCCAGGACGCGCAGGAAACATCGTGACTCCAGCCGGAGTTCGTCGTTGAGTGACTCGGACTCTGGAAGTGAGGGATTCTATTCCCACCGAAGCCCTCGCAGTCGTCGGCATTCGTCCAAGCGATCCACGAAGCGGCGGGCCCCGTCGCGACGATCAAGTCGATCAGAACGGACGAGTGTGTCACTCCGGTCTGGACGCTCACGTGCGTCTACCATGTCGGGCACGACCGAACTGACCGTGAGCACCTTGCACAAGGTACACGAGACGTTGGCCAGGCTAGAGAACAAGACCTCAACGAACAAGCTCGCCGAGCAAGAAGCTGAGTCCAAGCGCAAGCTGGACGAAGCCGAGCGACGGATCCACGAAGCTGAACGACGGGCCCAAGAAGCTGAATGACGATTCCGCGAAGCGAGCGCTCAGGCTACTGTCGCCCAGGAAGTTCTTGTCCAAGAGGTCCCGGATGTAGCTGCCTTGGTCCAAGCCGCGTGCGCTGAAGCCGCCCGTGTCGAACGCGAACGTGGTGAAGCCCTAGCACTGCAGCATATCCAGCATCAGAAGGCCAAAGACGATGAGAGACACGAAGCTGAACGCGCTGCCTGGGCCCAACAAGCCCAGGCCGCCCTGGAAGTGCAGCAACGGTCACTCCTCGAGAAACTCAAAGCTGTTGAGATTGTGCGCGTCCAGGAGCAGGATGCTGCACGCAATATGCAGAAGTTCCAGGCCGAGCTGATCCGTAACCTGGAGGCGTCATCAGCAGAAACGCAACCTGGCCGTGCGACTACTGCTCCTAATTCGGCTACTCCGGTGAAGACAGAAGTCAACAACCCTGAACGAGCAACCAGGTTTCCAGTGGTGAGTGGCGGAAACAGGGGACAAACATCTGACATAAAGACAAAGATGGGACAGATGAATCTCTCCGAAGCCGCGATTGCACAACTGCGCGCGACCATCCCCAACGTCAACCGTTCAGTCTATGCAGGGAGTGTGAAAGCGGAGGGAGTCAAGCGTGAAACAATGCAAGCGCCGCCGCGACTGCGATCAA
>BSXT01000519.1:0-54425 GCA_030267785.1 Phytophthora fragariaefolia | reverse complement strand
TTGTCGATGAGGAAGCACCAGTTTTAGAGGATAGCTAGCACCACCAATTAATGGCTACATTTACTAGAAGGGGTGTCACCACTACAATTATCACTGATTTGCATTACCCATCCCTATAGTCTAATCTTTTTACGCGGTGTCGCACTCGATCCATGTGTAGCACTGGATCCGTGTTATACGGTATCGCCCTTTTCTCACTCATACAGATGCACACAGACGTTGAAGCACTTTACCGCTTGTGGTGAATGGACCACCACGACGGAGTCAGCTGGTGCTGCATCCCTCCCCCTGTACTCTGCGATTTACTGTCAACTTCAGAGCAGAGCTGTATTCCGGTGGGCGTGCACGGTGGCTATTATGTGGAATCTGAGCCAGCACGCCAGCTTCGACAAGGCCGCAGCGGCAGCGGCCGTCGCAACAGCGGTGTATGTCGGTTGGAATGTGGCGTCGGCCATTGTGGCGAGGCGGGCCTTGAACAGGGTCCTTGCGGACCAGGGGCTCTACGAGCCGCCCTCACTGCCCGTGCTAGGCCAAACGTTAGACTTGATGGTGCACCACAAGGACCGCTTCCACGACTGGTTCACGGAGCAGTCTCTCGCTGCTGGCGGACGCCCCTGGGTTCTGCGCATCATCGGCCGCCCGCCTACACTGGTGCTCACGTCGCCGCAGGAAATTGAAGACGTGTTTAAGACGCAGGCGGACATTTTCGAGAAGGGCCCCGACATCTGCGAGATTGGCCACGACTTCTTTGGCGACGGCATTGTCGGAGTGGACGGCGAAAAATGGCAGAAACAACGGCGCACTGCGAGTCACTTGTTCTCGATGGGCATGCTGAGAGATGTCATGGACGCGGTGGTTGTCGAAAAATCGTTGCAGCTGCGGGATGTGCTGGTCGACTGTGCTCGCTTGAACAAGCCGGTGAGCATGAAGTCGTTGCTGTCAAAACTATCGAGTGACGTGTTCACGAAAATCGGCTTTGGTGTGGACCTTAACGGCTTGGGCGGCGATGTCGACATCGAGATGGAGCACCCGTTCATCAAGGCGGTTGAAACTTTTGGTTCCGTTTTCCAGTCTCGCCTACAGGGTCCCATGTGGCTCTGGAGGCTGAAGAAGCGCCTCGGGATTGGCGAGGAGGGTGATCTCCGTAAGGCTCGCGTCATCGTGCATGACCTGGTGATGAGGATCATGAAGAAGTCCATGGCCAACAAGAATGGTGAAGCGAATTCGAAACAGCAAAAGGATCTGATCACGCTCTTCATGGACACGATGGGCAGCAGCGCCGACGTGATGGAGGTCCGTGACACCGTCATGAACTTTTTCCTGGCAGGTGAATATTATGGCGTATTTCTTGCTCTCAGAGCGATCACTGCTGGAACATCGCTAATCCATGCCATGATAATTCTTAGGTAAGGATACGACCTCATTCAGCATGTCCTGGATGATCGTCAACATGAACCGGTATCCGCGCGTGCTGGAAAAGATCCGTGCTGAGATCAACGAGAACCTGCCGGAACTGCTCAGCGGTGAGCTTGAGGCTCCGTCGATGGCAGATCTCCAGAAGCTGCCGTATCTGGAGGCAGCCATGAGGGAGAGTCTACGTCTATACATGGCCACCGTGCATCGCGCGCCCAACCAGTCGACTACGCTCAGCAGCGGTCTTCACGTCCCTTTCGGCACACACGTCATCGTGCCAACGTACGCAATGGGGCGTATGCCCACCGTTTGGGGCGAAGATGCCGCCGAATATCGCCCAGAGCGCTGGATTGACGAGGATGGACATGTCCTTAAGATCTCGCCATTCAAATTCTTCAGCTTTTTGGCAGGACCCCACCAGTGTCTCGGTATGCGCTTCGCCCTGCTGGAGATGCAAACTGTCATGGCTGTTCTTCTGAGCCGCTTCGACATCAAAACGGTGGAGAACCCGTTTGATATCACGTACGACTTCTCCCTCGTCATTCCCGTAAAGGGCCCACTCATGGCAACCATCCACGATCGCTCCGCTGTGGTGGCGGAAAGCAGCTAGCCTGTTAAAAGTTCAAGCTGGGTCACCGTGATGCACTTCCGCAGTACCCATACATGTGAATGTGTTTTCTATTGATGTGCAGCCTCTACTGTAGTTCAAGTTCTATGGCAGATAATGGGCAAGGCGTACTCGAAGAAGTACACTTGTGGCGAGCGCTGAGCGTGAACTCAGTGGCGCGAGAAAAAGAAGGCATACTTGGCCATCTTGTGCACTGGTATCACCTCCTTCTTGGCTGCACGATGCATTGTTTTTGTGGTGTCTGGAGTTTCCTCTGCTTGGTGTTGGTGCTACTTGTAATGGCATGGACCATTTAAAGCGATCCACGAAAGCATCCAGCAATACGGTCCACTGTCGCCTCACCTCGCTGCTTCTCTGCTTGGCATCAAGGACGAGCTTTTCGTTTCCGACGGAGGTGCTGATAACTCTGCGCATTGCTTCCTTCATCTACCTGGAAGCCGAGGGGCGCGACAGGCCTCTGCGACCGCTAAGATCGCAAATAGCGCATGGCCATCACCACACCTCGAGCTCGTTCTCTGCAGCAATGGACATCACCTCAGACGCACACGTTCCTGAAAGAAAATGGTATTAGCTTAGGTATATAGTCGCGTCTGAAATCGGGCGCGTGTGCCGCTGCTGCTTCTCCTTGCAGGCAGAAATAGTGACTCCAACAGCCCGCGGCCGCGGATCTCCAGTCCTCGTCCTGCGAGCAGCAGCACCGCTCAGTGGCGCGTGTTGGCCGCGTGCTGGAAGGCGAGCTGGCCGGCCTTGGCCGCGAGCTCCGGGTTCTTGCTCATGAAGCTGGCGGCCTCCTGGCTGCCCGTGGTGTATCCGGCCGTGGGGTCCGCGTCGGCGCTGAGCGACGACTTGAACTGCGGGTGGCGGCACATGACGAGCAGGTTGATGAAGGCGTTGAAGCACATGAGCACGCCGGCGATGGTGGCGAGCGCCGAGCCGATGCCGAAGTCCAGGAAGCCGATGAAGAAGATAAAGGCGGCGCGGCCCTTGTAGCTGTAGAGGAAGCCGAAGTTGGAGCGGATGGCCGCCTCCATGCGCGAGAGGCGGCACTCGAAGAGCAGGAACAGGATGCCGAACATGATGACGTAGATGGACACGAGCGTGCCCGTGATGTTGAGCGTGATGAAGGACGTGATGCCCACGATGCCCGCGATGATCTGCAGGATGGAGCAGCCCACGTTGCCCAGGCGCATGTAGCGCAGCAGCTTGGGCAGCTCCATCTTGTTCACGTCGTTCACCTTCTGGATGAAGTTGCGCTTGGGCGGCGCGGCGGCCGCCATGTCGCCGCCCACGCTGTCGGTGTTGATGGTCACGCTCGTGGTGTTCATCATGGCTGCGCGGCGGGTCCGGGGGGCGTGGGCGGGCAGAGAGGGGGCGGGAGGCTTTTTCTCGACTGGCTACGCGCGCCTCTTCCGGTCTCGAGGCTAAAGTTAGCGGCGAGGAAGCACCGACAGGAATGGAATGAAAAAGCGGCCCAGTTTGGGAGAGAATTCTATTTGGGGGGGCGGGTTTATGGTTCAGTGACTCGGGCACTGAAACGAGGGCGAACCTAACGGGGCGGACTGGCTCCTCGCTAAGTGCGATGGCTCCACTCGTGCATGCGGTAAGCCTCTGCTGCGGCCGATTGCGACCAGCTCCAGCCGACGACCCCAACCGGCGAGATGACTGACTGCGCGGTCGAGCTAACGGCCGCCGCTCGACAGAACGTCGAACCAGGACACTTCGAGTGTGATACATGTAATAGGTATTATATTAATACATGCAACTTATCGAGGTGGCGGCTGCAAGCAATGCATGTTCAGTATGTGCATGTAGCTCGATTGTACTGGTACATGTACATGTACTGTACGCGCTGGACTGCGGCAGCAGCTACACCGCCGAGAAACACATCTGGGGATACGGATCTGGTGCGAGTGCTATCGCGGCGCCAGGTCCGCCCAGGTCTGCAAGGCGGCCTGCGGTGGTCTACCGGTGCGCCTTGTTATCTGCCTTGGCCCTCGAGCACACCCGCCGACCTTGTCCGCGACACTCTTGAGCTTAAGAGTCTTGAGCTTGCAGCGTGCAACACCACATCTCTCTTCTACAGCATGCACTGCGCCTTGCACCCTGCGGTTCCTGTTGCGCGGCGCGGATTGGTAGTAAATGCGGGGCTCCCCATCGCGGGGATTCGAGCCTGCCTCCATGTGGTTTCAGGGACATGGCGCGCTCTGTATAATGGACAGCCTGCACCTTGGTCAAGCTGCTTCGCTGTGCGGATAGCGGACATTTCGCAAAGGAGCCCAAGCTATCCACGCACAAACTTCTCAGCGGCTGACAGGTCACAGGCAGCGCGGATTAAGCTGTCGCGGCGACTGCAGCACTCGACAGCGGCGCACTATTTATCTGAGTAGACCATCAACAGGAAACGCGTGAGCGGACTCGACACAGCAGCAGCGATGGCGAATATCACCGCCTCCACATGCGACTTTGGACTCGCGCAGACGGAGGACGGATGCATTCGAACGTTGGCTTCGTACAACCCAAGCGCTTACCACACGACCCAAGCGATTTACTTGGCGCTGGGTGGTGTCAGCGTTGCGGCCAGCGTTATCCTTTACGTTCGTTCCGTAAAGCACGAAGGCGCTTTGCTTCAGCAGTACAGCTTTCTGTTCTGCTGCTATGGCGCCGTGACAATGGTGATCCGTGGCGCCGACCCCCTCAGCTATGGGTATGTCATCCCGCGACCGATCAGTGCCTTCCTCGCTGATACGTGCACCGCCGCCCTGTACTCCGTGTAGTAAGTTCTTTTGACACCTCCCACGTCGTTTGCTTGATTCATGCTCGACTCACCGCTGTTTGCTTCCTTGTCATGCTTGTGCAGTATTATGGCTCTGGGTTACTGGGCCACCATCATCCAACGAGGAGCTGCCGTGACCGACAAACCGCCGCACCTGGTCTGCTTAGAGAGTATCGCCATCGCCGTGGTTTGGACGTTCCAGGTCTTGTACGACATGTGCCTCTTCCTCTCCAAGGGCTTCAATCCGCAGGGTCTGGTGTACATGCAGCTCACCGTGAGCGCCTGCATGCTGGGAATTATCAGCACGGTATTCCTCATCTACGGACTGCGCGTGCTGAGCCGTCTGCAGCAATATGAGCGCCAGCTGAAACTGCGTATGCCCAGCATGCATGAGGACCGCTTGATGTCCAACCGTTCCTTCGACATGAACATGAGTGACGACGAGGACGGCACACCCGTGATGCGGGATCGCAAGACGCGTCCTCGCCCGCAGGAGGGCCACGCCTCCAAGATCAAGAAGATCCTGTTCGTGGTGGAGACGTGCTCCCTCATCGTTGTCGCCGCTCAAATGTACATGGCCATCGACCGCACGAACGACACTCCGGTCGAGCTGTCGTGCGCGAACGGCAGGCTGTGCAACACCGTCAAATGCAGCGTGAACCTGCTCCACATCTTCCAGGTACTGCCACCGTCTGCTTATCGAACACTGCCGTGCTGTTCTCCGCCTAACCGTGTCTGCGTCGCTGCTTGTATAGATCATGTGCATCTGGGTCGTCCTGTGGACCTTCCGCAAGATCCAAAAGAAGGCCGTCGTGCCGAGGCCGCACGGAGTCGCGTAAGCTTCGCGTAATGAACTCCCCCGTCGAGCGTCTGCGGCCCACATGGCGCAGCGCGGCGCGGAGCTGGAACAGCTGATAACTTTGCTGGGCGAGGCCACGAATGTATCTGTAGCGTGTGCACTATCAAATGAACTGTGTGTGAAGTCTCGTCGTTTCGGCCCGACGCAGCGCTAGCAAGTGAGACCAAGGCGAGGCGATTCCTTGCTCAGCTCATACGTTTGCCAGTGGTACACTGAATCCAGTTTTGTGTAGGTTAGTTGAAGTGCCCCCCCATTATCCTATACTATCGATAATTGCAAGGCAGAGCAATATCAGCAAACAGGATCGACTTGGTATGTATCGATTTCCCACTTACGTTTCGGTGTACACTGCCGTGAACGTCACTCGCAGGACCTTTGTCGAGAAATACCATGTTCGACGGGATCAACACGATTAGCTGGACGTGCATATGTTTCAACGACTCCGAAAAGCGGGATTGCTTGACCTGCGGCGTACATGTATTATACATGTATGTACCAGCAGTATGATCATCTCAAAAAAGCGGAGGGATCAGCAGGAAGGCGGCACTCAGCATAGTGCCGCCATTCTTAAAATCCCTTCGTGGCGGCCATGACCATGATGGGGCTCAATATCACGGACGCCACGTGCGACTACGGACTCGCGCAGACGGCAGCAGGGTGCGTTCGGGCCTTGGCAACCTATGATACGAGCGCATACTTGCACTTCCAGATCGGTTACTGTATCGTGGGCTCGGTGACGTTGATCATGAGCGCCGTCATGTACTACCGAGCTGACAAGTACGACGGCTCCCCGCTGCAGCTGTACACGTTCCTACTCTGCTGCTACGCGTCACTCACCATGATCATCCGGGGCGCGGACCCGGGAAGCTACGGCCACATTGTGCCAAGACCCATTGGAGCGTTCCTCTCGGACTCATGCACAGCAGCGCTCTACTCTGTGTAGTACGTTCTTGAAGTTAGCGCCTCGCTTCTCATTTCTCATTGTTTTGACCATGCCGCTTTGGTCTGTGTACTTCTGAAGTGTCATTGCTCTGGGCTACTGGGCAACCATTATCCAGCGGGGGGTTGCGGTAATTGGTAAGCCGACGCACCTCAAGTGCCTCGAATACTCGACCATCGCGTTCGTTTGGGTCTTCTATATTGCCTACGACATGTCCCTCTTCGTGTTCAAGGGCTTCATCCCACCGACTCTTAACTACATCCAGCTGGGTGTGAGTGCTAGTTTGCTGGCATTGATTGCGCTGGCATTCCTCATCTACGGGCTACGCGTGATGGTGCGGTTGCAGGAGTACGAACGACAGTTGAAGCTACGGTTGACCAGTTTGGACTCCGATTATATGGTGTCAAACCACTCGGTCGACCTGAACGTGAGCGACAGTGAGGACGAGGTGCCGGTTGCGCAGGAACGCCGGTTTGCATCTCGTCGACAGCAGGAAGGCCACACCGCCAAGATCAAGAAGATTCTCCTTGTTGCCGAAGCGGTGTCGATCATCGTCATCGCAGGCCAAGTGTATATGGTAACGCAGGTGTCCATCTCGCCGGTAGAGCTCTCTTGCGCCAACGGTATGCTGTGCAACAATGTCAAGCCCAAGTGGAGCTTGTTGCACGTCTTCCAGGTGGTGGCTGTTTGGGCGATTTTGTATGTCTTTGGCGACGTTCAGAAGAAGAGCGTTGTCCCGCATCCAGGAGGCAGTACGTGTTACTAGACATTGTAGTAGCTAGCACAGGCACATCAGCGAGGTAAAACTATCCATTGTGGAGGCATTTTGAGCCGTCGGCTGTACATGTATTAAAGTTTAGTCAGCGCATCAAAACCCTACTACTGCACCAATGCGTTTCGCGTTGGACAGGCGAAGCAATCGGCAGTGGCGCCACATTTACTGGTTATGATTTTGATAGGATACACCGACGCAGAATTTCGAGCCGATCACTGACAGACGAACTGCCTATTGGTCCTACCTCTGATGTGACGGGGCTGTCGGCTATCATTCCGCAAGTACCAGCGGCTGTACCAGTGGTACAGCAGGTCCCCCGACCTCGAATCAAATTACGGTGAGGAAGAGCTCGATAGTCGAGCACTTCGCCACTGTAGTTATCGGATACCTTGGACCCGAAGTTGCAATCCGTTGACAGATGGACTCACGGCGGATACACCTACAGTACGTGCTGCAGTTTATGATCAAGGACGTAGGGCTTGCCCTTACTGGATGCTGGGTGGATCCTGCCGCCAGAGTAGATGCTCGTTATCGAGCCCCCGCCCTACGGTCTCAGTTACCAAGTTTTCGTCGAACTAGCGTGCTCAAGTGCTTATACTCCACGAAACCATGATACTGGGAATGAATATCACCGACACCACGTGTGATTTCGGCCTCGCACATACATCGACCGGGTGTGAGCGGACACTGGCGTCGTACGATCAGAGCGGATATCTGACGTTGCAAGTTGCTTATTGCATCGTTGGTGTTCTGACTGAGCTTGCTAGTGGCATAATGTACTGGCGCGCAGTGAAGCATGACGGCTCACTGTTGCAGCAGTACTCGTTCATGCTGTGCAGCTACGCGTCGCTGACGCTGATCATCCGTGGCGCAGACCCCATAAGCTATGGCCACATTATCCCTCGCCCTATCGGCGCGTTTCTGACAGATTCGTGTACGGCTTCGCTTTACTCCGTTTAGTAAGTTGGCCGTGACTCACTCTGCTGATAATCTTATAACCTTGGCCTAACTGGTGTCCGTTCTTGCCCAGCATCCTGGCGCTTGGATATTGGGCCCTCGTCATTCAGCAAGGTGCAGCGCTTACGAAAAGACCCACGCACCTCAAAAGCATGGAGGCTGCAGCGATCAGCTTTGTCTGGGTGTTCTACATCGCCTACAACATGTCGCTTTTCGCCTTCAAAGGTTTCCAGCCAGCCATACTTAACTTCGTGCAGCTGTCTGTTAGCGCATGCGTATTGACCACCGTCGCACTGACTTTCCTTGTGTACGGGCAACGAGTACTATCGCGCTTAAGGGCATACGAGCAGGAGATGAAGCTGAGGATGTCGACCATCATTTGTGAACGAATGGCACCGAATCAATCGTTTAGCTTGATGCTGAGTGACGACGAAGAGGGAGTGCCTGTAGTGACAGAGCCACAATACGCACGACGCCGACTGAACGCTGGACACTCGGATAAGATCAAAAAGATCCTTATGGTGGCGGAGGCTATCTCGGCCATCGTAATCGTGGGGCAGCTCTACATGGCTATCACGAACATTTCCAACTCACCAGTGGAGCTTTCTTGTGCCAACGGGGCGTTGTGCAGAGCAATCAAGGCCAGGTGGAGCTTGCTCCACACCCTACAGGTAATCTGCGTGTGGATCATCTTGTGGGTCTTCCGCGACGTGCACAAGAAGAGTGTGTTGCCGCGACCCCCAGTGTAAGCTGTCTTAGCTCAAGTCGAAGACGATGTCACCCTCGTGAATGGCGTATAAATGCAGTCACCCTAAACGTGTATTGCGATCAAGAAGGTGTCGGTGCACATGATACATGTATCCTCAACGCAGCGCTGCTGTGGAGCGTACATACCGCAGCAATGCTGCCAGTATGTGAACACCTTCGCCATCTGGTGAGATAGTGGGATGTTCCTATCATCGTGCGTTTATGAGTCCATCGACCCGTCCCTACTGTCCGCTGCGCGGGATGGCAATCATCCACCCCTCGCTATTATAGAAGTTCGGATTCCGCGGCGAGCCCGACTCGGCGAGCATGCGGCTCAACGTGACCGACGCTACGTGCTGGTTCGGCCTCGCCCAGACGAAGGAAGGTTGTGTGCGCACGCTGGCATCATACGACGAGGACGCCTACTTGCACACCCAGATTGTGTACTGCGCCTTGGGCGTGGTGAGTGTGATCGCCAGCGCTGTCATGTACTGTCGAGCCGTCAAGTACCAAGGCTCGACGCTGCAGCACTATTGCTTCCTTTTGTGCACCTATGCCTCCGTGACCGTTATCGTCCGCGCGGCTGATCCAGGCAGCTACGGCAACATTTTTCCGCGACCGATTAGTAGCTTTCTCTCCGACTCCTGTACGGCGGCGTTGTATTCCGTGTAGTACGTGTCCAAGCTATCGTGCTTCCTTCGTTGTCTGGGTAACTGGGGCTGACCGTTGTCGATAATGACTGTGCAGCATCCTGGCGCTTGGCTACTGGGCTCTGATCATTCAAAAGGGCTCTGCTATCGTTGAAAAACCGGCTAAGCTCCAGTGCTTAGAATCGTCGGCGATTGCATTTGTGTGGACATTCTACACAGCGTACAGTATGGCACTCTTCGCGACCAAAGGGTATCAACCAACGTGGATGCTCTACATGCAGCTAGTTGTTAGCGCCTGCATTCTCGCGGTTATCAGCACGACGTTTCTAGTTTATGGTCTTCGCGTCCTCTCACGTCTTCAGATGTACGAGCGCGTGGCAAAACTGCGAATGTCCAGCGCTCTGTGCGAGCGCATGATGCCCAACGAATCTTTCAATTTGGCATTAAGCAGTGATGATGGCGGCATTCCCATTATTCCCGAACCACGATACGCATGCCGCCAGCCACAAGAAGGCCATGCAACAAAAATCAAGAAAATTATTTTCGTTGCGGAGTCTGTCTCCCTTATCGTAATGGTCGGTCAGCTCTACATGGCGGTATCAAGAGCTGCTAGCACACCGCTGGAGTTATACTGTGCGAATGGGACACTCTGCGATTCGGTCAAGTCAAGTGTGAATTTACTGCATCTTTTTCAATGTGCGTGTGTCTGGGTGCTGCTGTGGACTTTCAGGAGAATAAAGAAAAGGAACGTTGTGCCGCAACCGATTGTATAAGCAGGTTGCATGCGGCATGTTAGGGTGTCGTATTTTATTGTTAATGAAAGTAAATATTTTTAATGTACTTCGAAGTAAACGAGCCAACAAATTACATGTCGTTCGAAAATTTTATTCCTGTGGTTTTGAAGTGTCGTCTTGCGCGAGGCAACGGGTTTTCTCGTGATGACGATCGCCTTCGTGCGATTCACACTGAAGGCATCAACGCGAAATTGAGCGAGATGAGCTTGACGAGTAGTAATGACTGAGCATCAAATGGGGTGTACTTAAAGTACATGTACTGTAGCTTGGAGCCACAAGCCTTGCTGGTAACGCAACCGAGTACGCCAGCAAGCTCAATGGTCTCCGTTAAAAATGTGGACGAGCTGGGCTCCTTTCGAAATGCCACAGCCACAAAAACAGTTGTCAAGCTCTACCTCGTCGATTGGATACCTGTACAACACACCAACATACACCTCGTTGAACGAAATGTCCAATGGCGAGTTGAGACCATGATATTATGGTCAGCTGGCCAAGACGAACGTTTCCACCTTTCGCCGTTGTTGGCAAGCAACTACACCTTCAACTATTTCGGTTTTACATGTAGTACATTTAGTTTAGGTTTTCGGTCCTCGCAGCAAAAGTCATAACCAAATGCTGGGTTTTTTTCAAGTAACAAGCAGGATTGGATTGGATCGAAGCGAGCAGGCTTATCCATACACGAAGAAAAAACACGTACTTCGTATCGGATAGCCTTGATTTCCTCGCGTTATCCGACCTCGACTACAGCGACTGCAACGTGAGCAAATCGCAGTTGCTTTTGGTGCTACGCTTCGGCAGCGGCTGTGCACGAGTTCAAGCTCGGGTGTATGAAAGATGTGAGTCGGTCCATTTGGGCAGACAACAGCTGCAGGCGCGTGGCGGTTCACGGGATGTGGTCCACGATGGGAGTCTCTACGTGACTCACTTCGTACGGCACTCACTTTGCATTCTCCGATTGTGAGCCGAAGTCGAGCAGGAGCAGCAGTAGACGAGCTGTACGATGTCAAACATCACCACCGCAACGTGTCACTACGGTCTCGCGCAAACGGAGGATGGGTGTCTGCGTTCGCTGTCTTCGTACAACCCGGATGCGTATGTACGGATTCAAATAATCTACCTCGTCCTCGGCGGCGTGACAACGCTCGCTAGCGCAGTCATGTTCATCCGATCGATCAAGTACGAAGCGTCCAAGTTGCAGCAGTACAACTTCTTCCTCTGCTGCTATGCAGCGTTAACAATGGTAATGACCGGCGCAGATCCCAAGAGTTATGGCCATATCATTCCTCGTCCCGTCAGCAGCTTTCTGTCGGACTCTCTCACCGCCGCGCTCTACACCGTGTAGTAAGTTGTTATCAATTGTGGTTTTAGCTGCCATGAATCCAGACTTATCTAACCTGGGATGCTTGATCTGCGTTGTGTAGCATTCTGACTCTGGGCTACTGGGCTACCATTATTCAGCAGGGTGCTGCTATAGGTGAAAGGCCAGCTCATCTCGTGTGCTTAGAGACCATCGCGATCGCAGTGGTCTGGACCTTTTACCTTCTCTACAACATTTCTCTCTTCTTGTCCAAGGGCTTCAACCGCTCGGGGCTCACCTACCTTCATTTGATGTGGAGCGCCATCATGTTGGGTATTATCAGCACAGTCTTCTTGATCTATGGGCTACGCGTTTTATCACGCCTGCAGGCGTTCGAGCGTGAGAGGAAGCACCGCATCCCAACTTTATCGTCCGAGCGCATGATGAACCAATCGTTCAACATGGGAAGCCTGAGTGACGACGAAGACGGCGTTCCTGTGGTGCAGGAGCCTAAGCTCGCTAGCCGCAAAAAGCCCCGGGATGGCCACTCAACCAAGGTCCGAAAGATTCTGTATGTGACCGAGTCGGTGTCACTTACTGTCATTGGAGCGCAGATGTACATGGCTGTAACTCACACAGCCAATGAGTCCGACGAGCTCCAGTGTGCTAACGGCATTGGGTGCACGTCCATCAAGGCACACCTCAGCTATCTCAATGTGCTACAATTGGTTTGCATCTGGGTAGTTTTGTGGGCGTTCCGGACTATCAAGAAGAAGGAGACAGTCCCTCACCCACAGGCTCAAGCGCAGTATTCGATGGCGTAAGCGGCAGAAGTATTAATTATGTGTAGTGCAGTGTAGTTTATTATTCGTAGGTCCGAGAGCAATGCATGCTCAATAGTAAATGATATGATCAAGCAATGAGCTGATAGTAATAGCCGAAGGAGGAAATGCATAGTATTATTTGAGCCCAATAGAGCGGGGTGTCCCCACCTTGGCAAGTTGGACTCGTTATCCTCACCCAACCGATGTTACAAAGCGGTGGGGCCTGCTCGACTTCGACCACCTCACCGCGAGTGGGAACTTCCCACTGGGAAGCCGAGGTAACTCTTGTCACGTCGCGCAGTGCGACTCGCAATGAATGCCACGGCGACGAGCAAGTTGAAACTCTTCACGCGAAGGCCAATGTCCAGACTCTACAGAATGGATACCGGACCTGTTACTGCTGATCACGGTTGCAGTCGGTGGTCTCATTCCAACTCCACGGCGTGCTTGCGTCACGGCTGGAGATGGTTTGTGTTCATTGTGGCGAGCTGAGCGTGTAGACGGATCATTCACCAATTTGCGATTGACACCTACAGTGTGTGATGCTGAATATCACGGACTCGACTTGCTGGTATGGCCTCGCTCAAACGGATGATGGATGCGTGAGGACGCTGTCGTCTTACGACCCGAGCAGCTACCATGCCTATCAGATCGGGTACTGTCTCGTCGGCGCAGCTAGCCTCATTGCCAGCGCCACGATGACAGCACGCGCATTCAAACATGAGGGTTCCCAGCTTCAGCGCTACAACTTCATTTTCTGCTGTTGATGATCATCATCCGCGGTGTCGATCCGTCCAGCTACGGACATGTTATCCCTCGGCCCATCAACTCATTTTTGAGCGATTCATGCACCGCTGCGCTTTACTCATGCTAGTACGTATTAACCCGATTTACACTACTTTCTTATCGTGAGGCTTAAACCTTTTGCTCCACGTGCTACACACAGTGTTCTAGCATTGGGCTACTGGGCATTAATTATCCAGCAAGGAGCTGGAGTCGTCAAGAAGCCCACTCGCCTGAAATGCTTGGAAAGTGCCGTTATAGTATTTATCTGGGCATTCTATATTGTCTACGACATGCTACTCTTCATGTACAAGGGTTTCAATTCAACCGGGCTGGCGTATCTTCAGTTGACAGTCAGTGCGATGGTACTCGGAATGATCCGTGCAATTTTCCTCATTTACGGACTCCGAGTGTTGTCTCGCCTACAAGCCTTCGAAAGCCAAAACAAAAGTCGTATTCCGACTATGCTTTCAGAGCGCATGATGAACCGTTCATTCAACCTGGAAACTCTCAGCGACGATGAAGACGGAGTGCCAGTTGTTCGTGAACCCAAGTGCGCTCGTCATCGCCCACAGAATGGACACGCCACCAAGGTTAAGAAGATCCTATTCGTAGCTGTATGCCTTTCAATCGTTGTCATCGCCGGACAAATGTATATGGCTGTACAACGTACTCTCAATGTGCCCAAGGAGCTTTCTTGTGCCAACGGTATTGGTTGCGCCAACGTCAAGTCGACTCTTAACTTGCTTCACGCATTACAGGTAATGTGCATCGGGGTGATTTTGTGGACATTTCGAGGTAGTCAAAGGAAAGAAGTGCGGCCGCACTTTTTGACTGCGTAAAACTATTGTTATTTCTAAACGAATGGAGCACTTAAGTAGCGGAGTAAATCGAAATGTGAATGTCCATGCCTTGTGCAATGTCAATTCTCCCAAAGAACGGACTTTTAGCCATCATGGTCAATAATGCAAAGCATAGCTGTGCTTGAGAAGGCTTATACCTGTCCTCCGGAAGGTGGGGACGATATTCTCAACGGCATTTCTAGCAGCACGGTGTACCTGTCGGAAACCTTAAACTACATTGTAGTACTTCGAAGCCGGGCTCCAGATAATGGCATTTATCGCATGGCAAAATTTAAGGCTCCCATACATTATGCATTGTCACAGCGCTAAGAGCTCCCATACATAATGGGTATATTAATGGGATTAATGTTTAATGTAAACACTTAGTGAAGAAACAGAATCATTTCAAGTGAAACGAGCAAGAAAGAATGGCGGTGCAGACCATACGTGGCCCGAGTGACATATAACAAGTGCTCAGCCAAATTAGACGTTGGAGGAATCGTGTCGACCTGAACATATCTGCTCTTCTTCGACTGGAGGCGAGCCTTCTTGAGCACCGAAGAGGCAAAGCTTTCGTTTGTTGAGTTACTGGAAGTCGATATTGAAGAGCTTGTGGGTCGCCTGACGAGAGATTCAAAATGGAAGATCAGCGTAAATAGGGAGAACAAAACGCAGTAGTTCCTTGAGATTTGATAGTGTGCGTCGGAGGACTTCGTGGGTCACTCCGTCTCGGTGGTAAAGTGAGGTAACTCGCCTAGGTCGACGGACGGTCGGAAAGCAACCGCCGTATGTCCTTCTTGGTAGGGGCCGGAAAGAAGGTAGTCCATGCAAACCAACGATAGATTCTACCAGCTTGCGCTCTGGCCACTCAATGAATAATGTTCACGTAAAGTGTAGTGCCATACATAATGCATACAAAGTTGGCGAGATGCCTCTGTACATTTTGCAGGGGATTAATGCACATTAATATATGACTTTATGCATTAAACGTGAGCCCTGCTTCGAAGTAATAAAAAACCGCGAGTACAAAATACTCGAGATCCAAGCAACTGAAATTCTGTTTCTGTTAACCGCCACCTCTTAAGCACGCTGCGTCGCTGCCTGGTATTTTTTGTGGAACCAGTCAGCAATATACGCGAAAGGTGCCTCTACTCCAGAATTTTGTTGCTACGCAGGAACAACAAGTCAGCATTTGTTCTGGAACTGTTTTGAGTAATCGAAATGCGTACCGCCGAGCACTCGAAGTATTTTAGATCATTCCGCTCTGCGAACTCCTCAGCCTCCTTAGTTGTGATAGCGTCCCGGTTATTGTAGCGGAGATCATTCTTGTTGGCCAACAAAACTCCTAGCATTAGCATGACAAATATTAGTTGAACTTCAGGGCCTTCATGCTCTTCATGAATATCTATACCAGGGATATTGTGGTTTGGAGAAGCATCACGGACATCCTGATACCACTTGCTGCACGACTTGAAAGACTCTTTGTTGTTTACGTCGAAAACCACAAGAGCCATCGAAGCACCCTTGTACTGAACGCACCACAAATAAATGAGTAATCGATGGTACCAAATCCTCAGAAAGGTATAGAACCAACATGAACAGTGCCGAAGTCAAGTTGATTGAAGATGCTTTGACCGGCGCAATCGAAGAGGTAAAGCTCCACAATGACGTTCGTTTCAGGGATTGCGATGCTTTTGGTTGAGAGTTCCACGTCAGACGTCTGTACAAGCAACATCAGACAATACGGCTACACCAATTCGTTTGAAGTTTGACGATTTCACCATAACGTAGTTCTTGGGGTATTCATGGCCGTTGCTCTTAAGAACTTGCAGTAAGGCTGTTTTCCCTACGGTTGCATCCCCAACGATGGCCACCTTGCAGCGCAACACCGTCTGCGCAGAAGCGATCACGGTCATTGTCAGCACGAAGTAGGACTATCCTCTACGAACCTCGTGCGATTCATCATCACCGTGCTCTTGTGTGTCGTCTCCATACTACGCAATGCCGACATGTTTGTCTCGAGCTGTAGTGGTGTCCTAAAGTCCGTAAATGATGCCGAGCGGACTCCTCGAGTGAGCGGTCGGGGGGGTCTCACAAACCGGAATTGCCGTTCACAATCGGCACATGATGTATTTTAATGCCAAGCAACGGTGCATTATTGCCACGATCTAGCTGTTGATTTCCTACCCCCTCCAGGCAAAAATCTAGTGCGCTGTTCGTCATCTTCAGTTGAGGTGATATCGCTGCATTCTCGCATTTTGAGAAAACGTGCCGCTTCTTGTCTGAGCAACTCGCGAAGGGCGACAAAGCCAACAAAGCACTCTGCTACGAGTAGCAACACTATGATTGTGCCGGCAACGACGTCAAAAGTGAGGCGATGCTCCGCAAAGAAGCTCAGGTATACAAGTCCCGGGAACAGTGGACACGCTGACAGGAACATGAAGGCCGTGAGTGGGAACACTTGCCCCCGCAGGTTTCCACGCGTACCCAGATAGTACCGAGCTATATCCGCTGGAATCACCACAACCAAACAGCATACAGGCAGAGCTCTGTGAAGGGACGAGTTGTACTCAAGAACAGCCACCTTTCAACCAAACGAATACTGTCAGCACTGGACTCGAGCTCGAAGTGTAGATGCCGCGAATCGCTAACCTTGTCGCGTAGCAGCAGACACGATATCGGGTAGAACAGAAACCCGAACCAAGCTTCAAAACAGATCGCTTGCTGTAGCGCGAGCTGTACGCGTCGTCGCTGCCTAGCAAGCAGCATCCTCTGGAGGACGATCCTCGCTGCCGAAGAGTCTGTACGCCCTGAGAATAGCAGCACTACCTCAACAGCCATCAAGCAAAGCGCCGTTCAATAGGATACTGTAATGATTGAATGCGGTAGAACTGTATTAGACTCGAGGTGTTGTGGATCTCGTTGCACAAGTGGAGGTACTTGCAGCGCGTTAGCAGTCGAGATAGTTGGCAGCCATGAGCAGCTCCATGGCGATCTCCGGCTCGATGTTGAACTCCGGCAGCCGCGAGGTGCTGTCCGAGTACTGCGTCTTGTAGTACATGTACTGCGAGACCTTCTCCAAGATGGGGGCGCTGATGTCAGGGAACGTGATCTCGCCCTTGCTCTCCGTGAATTGGCCTGCAGACAGCAGCAACCTCCGTTCAGCGTCTCTACTGGGCCATTATCTATCTCACCAGTGCACGCACCACTCAGCATGGCGCGGATGGTGCCGGACACCATGGCGCACTTCCTGCTGATGTAGATCTCGTGGCCTTCCGCGCTGCAGAAATCGCGGTAGAAAATGACACAAGCGCTCAGCACTTCCATCAGGAATTCCCACGCCCACAGAGCGCGTCGCGAGCTCGCGCTTGCACGCGCAGCCGCGCCGCATCCATCTCTACCTGATGAGCTTAATCATGTCGAGCGCCGGTCCCGCGTCGCCTCCTTCCTGCGCCATGCTCCTCGTGCTGCACTCGACTGCAGTTGTCGCACTTGGCTCGGCCGTTTCAGAACGCAAAAACACCTGGGCATTAGGTCAATAGCGAAACGAAGCTCAGAGGACTTGAAAGATTGCACCATGTGATCCATCAGGCGATCTTTCGCCTGACATGGCTCCACCATTGGGCTCAACTATGGACGTCACCTCGCAGATTCTTAACGTGGCGATTGCGGTGCTTAGCGCGCTGGCGGCTACGGTGCTTCTGACCAAGTTGACGTCTGCAGTGCGTGGCGGGCCCAGCGTGTTCCTGAACGTCGTGCTCATTGCGATGGTTGGCGTGCAGCTCGTGTACCTGTACCAAGCGTCTCGACACCAGCTCCAGGAGCTCCGGTAGACCGGCGAAGAACGGAATAGAGAGCGCGGTATGTGCAGTGAGTCGTTCGTTGTTATCAACTCTCCGAGGCTACGGGCCGCTAGCTCAGCCCGCCTGGTTCTTGAGCACCTGGAAGACCTTCTTCTTGATCCACTCCTTGCCGCAGGGCAAGTACGTCTTGGTCTCGAGGTCCAGCACGAGCGCGCTGAGGTCCGTGAGCGAGTCGATGTACGTGTACAGGTCCTGGATGTCGTACGTGATGTTCTTCAGGTTCGGGTTGAGCTGCTTGAGCTTGGCCTCGTACATCTTGACCACGCCGTCCATGCCGCCGTTCACCGACTCAAAGTCCAGGTACGTGCGCGAGTTCGGGTCCCGCGTGTACTGCACCAGGATGATGGTGTGCTTGGCCTGCCGGAACTCCGCCTACACCCGCAAAGGAACCGCGTCAGTCTCCCCCCCCCCACCGCCTACTACCGCCCCTGCTCCCGAGAGAAGCTCACCATTCTTCCGCCCTTGAGATTCCTCCCTTCCCGAGTCGAGTCTGACTGGCGGGAGCTGAGATTTTCTTGAGTGTCGTGTGGCGCACACAAACGCACCGTTTCTATACACCTGTTGGGGTCTATACACCTTGGGAATGGATATACCTGTGGAAACAGGTACATCCCTTGAATGAGATCGGATCCCCGAGCCGTGCGCGACCGTTGAAGATCGGGGCGGCGCATTGCTCACTGCGCGCGGGCGGCCATGGAGACCCCGGACGACGCGCGCGGCAAGTCGGCCACGGTGCTGTTCGATGCGTCCAAGAAGGAGCAGTTCTACCCGACCAGCGGGCTCAAGAAGCTCGCGCGCAAGCTCAAACCGCTGTGCCGCGTGGACGTGAACAAGGACGACCTGTCGCGCGACCGCATCAAGGACGCGAGCGTGCTCGTCTTCGCCGGCGTGCGCGAGCGCTTCAGCTCCACCGAGTTCGCCACGCTCAAGGAGTTTCTGGGCGGCGGCGGCAGCATCCTGCTCATGCTGGGCGAGGGCGGCGAGCAGACGTTCGACACGAACCTCAACGGGTGGCTCAAAGAGTGCGTGCGTGCGTGCGGCCGGCGATAACGGCGTAGGCACAGGTGGCGACGCGTTGACCTGACGTGTCGTGTCTTGCTGCAGCTTTGGCATCTTCGTGAACCCGGACGCCGTCATCCGGACGGTCTACCACAAGTACCACCACCCGAAGGAGGTGCTGATCTCCAGCGGCGTCGTGAACAGAGAGCTCGCGCGAATGGTAGTACCTATCGTTTGAGGGATGATGGCGTTGCTGAGTGCGTACACTAACAGCTGACTTGGCTTGGCAGGTCAACGAGCTCTACGGCAGGAAAGATTTGCTGGTGTCGGGTCGCGATCCGATCCCGGGGGTAGCGAAACAGAACGGACCAGGCGGGGCGCTGGAAAAGGACCAGAAGGGCCTTACGTTTGTTTACCCTTATGGAGCTACACTAACAGTGAAGAAACCAGCGGCACCACTTTTGTCATCGGGGTTTATCTCATACCCAGTGAACAGACCAGTTGTTGCTGCGTGGCAAGAAGGTGGTGTGGCAGCCCCGGCGTCAGCATCAAAATCAGGAAGGCTGGTCGTATTTGGATCAGCGCAATGCTTTGTAGACGAGTGGATTGACAAGGAAGAAAATTCAAAGCTTCAGGAAGTTATTTTTCGATGGCTGTTGAAAGACAAAGGTATCAAACTGAATCACCAGGATGCCGAGGACCCGGATTTGAACGAGTACGTCCGGTTACCAGACACGCAAGCACTAAGCGACCGATTGCGATCCTGTATGCAAGAGAGCGAGGAGCTTCCTAAGGATTTCACAAGACTCTTCGATGACTCACTCTTCAAGTTCGACACATCTCTAATTCCCGAAGCAGTAAATCTCTATCGAGAGCTTGGTGTCAAACATGAACCTCTTACACTTATCCCACCGCAGTTTGAATGCCCACTACCACCACTCAAGTCGGCTGTATTTCCGCCAGCACTGCGTGAGCCGCCTCCGCCGGCACTGGACCAATTTGATCTCGATGAGCACTTCGCAAGCGAGTCTTTGCGGCTTGCACAGCTTACAAACAAATGCTCAGACGACGACCTGGAGTATTATGTACGCGAGAGCGCCGACATTCTTGGAATCCTGCCGCGGCTCGATCCAGAGCGCAGCGATGCCAAGCATGTTCTTGAGTTTATCTTTCAGAAAATTGTCAACTTCAAGAAGCTCAACCAAGACACGGCCCCTGTCATTGTTGGTTCTAGTGGCCTGAGCACAAACGCAAACGTGGAGAGCACAGGTAATCTTGCATCTACACGGGCATCATCTCTAGCTAACCTTGCCGAGTCCAAGGAGTCAAAGGAGTCAACTCCACCACCCAGTAGCTTTCGAAGCAGGTTGGATGACGGAGATGAAGATGATGGCAAGGCTTCCACCCCGTAAGGTGTGCAGATTTCTCCAGCACTATTGTGCAACTACAGTAGACTGCAGCAGGAGAGGAATATGTAATATCACTTTATTCGAAAAGCAGGAACGTGTTTGGTGCTAGCTACTTGCGAGGCTTCTGATAAACGGTGCTATTGCGGCCTAGCGCGTAGCCGCGCGCGCCTGCAAGCTCTGCTGAAGCTTCATGACGAATATGCTGCACATGCTCATGTGAACTAGCCCGAAGCCGCTTCTTCGTGGCATCCAGAACATCTCCGAACTGCCGAGTCGCAACATCTAGCTGGCGCTGTAACTCGCTCCGCTCCTGGCGACGGGCTTCTAGGCGCTTGCACATGGGTGTATACCGCACCATAATATTGGCAACTTCGCGATCAATGTGGCCAATTTCCCTCTCGTAATGCTCTATTGCTGCCTGCGTGATCGCTTGTTTCTGCCTCATCGCAGCGACCAGCTTGTCCAGCTCACCAATCTGCACCGAGTTCCACAGCAAAGTGTTAAGACAAGCTCACTGCACCATCACACCAGTCACTTACGCGAAGTGTGGCAAGCATCGACACGTCTCCTTTCTCGAGCGCTTGGCGCTCCATAAGCGTCACGCGGGAGGGCTAATTAGCACAGCAGAACCATCTCAGTACAACAGCGAAGACGAGCTTGAACATCCATGGACAGTTGCTCACGCTGCTCGGAGCGCCTGTAGGCTGAGAGGTGGCAGCACTCATGGATTCACGCAGGGACTGTTAACTTCTGTTGTGATTCACAACTTGTGAAGGACGGGGCTGGATATCGGAGCACTAAATGCCTCAACACCATCGTCTTCGCTAACCATCTAAATATACGTAGCACAGGGATAAATGCGTGCATCCTCCTGGACCTGCACAAGGCAAAGCACCAACTCGAACGACTGCAATTGCAGCAACGCACACGTCTGCTAGACCGTCGACAACGCGGCGAGAGTATCTATTCACCGTTTGGAGTCCTTCTCCAGCTCGCACGCAGCGTTAAAGTGCCACACTGCCTCCTCCCCGAATAAAATCTCCTCACTCAACGTCGAACTGCCGAGCACATCCTCAATCTCTGCTGTATTGCCTTCACCTCTCTTTTAAGACTGCAGGAGGAGTGCGCGCGAGCCTGCCTGCAGAACTCGGAACTAACGACGCCGCCGACGGCGCTTATCCGTACTGCAGACGGAAGACGTCGTTGTGGATGTAGTACTGGCCAGGCTGGTGAGCCACGAGCTGGAACACCTGCGTGAACTGGATCGGGTTGTTCTCCTCGATCTGGATCTTGCCCTGCACGAAGATGATCATGGCGTTGCCCGACGTGGACGGCTGGATGTCCACGGTGGGGAACTCGTGGCGCACGGCGGGCAGGCCCTGCAGCTTGGCCATGATGGCCTGCTGTCCCGTGCTCATCTGGCCCTCCCAGCTCATGTTGGACACGCCTTGCTGCACGCGTCGGCAATAGAGAATGACACACAGTTCCTGCTTAGCTACGGGGGCTCTTTTGGCCAGGGATTCTTGCAGGGCGGACACGTACGTAGAGGCTGGCGAGCCCCGCCCGGTTCGAGTCGAACGTGGTGTAGTAGTGCTGCACGAAGGCCTTGGCGACTTCCTCGGCCGACATGGTCTTCCTCGCTACGCTTGTTCGCTTCCCGCCGCCTTTTAGACTGGCGCTGAGTATGGGCTCTGCATTCGTGGTGCGCAGGAACACACCGTGTTTTGATACGACACGGGATTGGAGGGAAAATCGATGGATTTCGGCGAATACCATTGCGAGTCTTCTCATTGGATGAAACTATGCAGGTATACATGGCTACACTTGGTGGACTTTGGATGCTTTGGCTCGGGGGCTCACAGCGCACAGACCCGCTGGGACGCCAGAGCCTCCGAGGGGGTCAGATCTTCGCGCTCGACGACATCTGAAGACGCCGAGGGCGATAAGCTGGGGCTGCCGAGCAATCGCAGCTGCTGCAGGGCCAGGAACGACTCGACCAGCTCTCTGGACGCGTCGCACTTGGGGACGACGTGGCCATGGGTGTGCACCGAAGTCAGCACGCGGTTGTCAATGGTCTGATAACAAAGACAACATCCCAAAGTCAGTGCACTGAGTTCAGCTAAGCGAGCATCGAGTAGACGCACCTCTTCCTGCTTAAATATGTCCACCACTTGCTGACTCTTGGCGGCCGGGATGACGTAGTCGTTGGACCCGAACACGTGCAGCGACGCGATATCGGGCACCACGCCCGAGTCCAGGGAGTACTGCGGAGAGGCCACGTAGCTGCCGATAAGCACAGCCAGCTTCGGGGACCACTGGAGCTCCGCTCGGGCCTGCACAACAGTAGGTCCAAGCACAGGAACTCGTCAGTAACAGCAGAGTCTTGCGACGGTGTCCGCCTCGGAGTCTCCACGCACCTGATGCGAGCACATCCACGCCGCAACGCTCGCGCCCTGCGAGAAGCCGACCACGCCATCCACGTCGCCGACCTCGTCCAGCTTGGCGCGTAGGAAGCTCAGCAGCACAGCGCGGTCCTCGTCCAGACTGCCGGGGTCCTCCTGGTGGATGCCGAGCGGCCGCCACCACGCGCGGAACTCGGTGGTCTTCTTGGCGCAGCGCACGCGCTTGGGCTTGCTGGACGCGGCGCCCGAGGCGCTCGCGCGCTTGCTCTGGCGCGTCAGGATGGGCGGCACCACAGTGAAGGGGCCGTCCAGGAAGAGCAGGTCCGCGTTCGCGGCCGCAACGCGCAGCGGCTTCGTCTTGGCCGAGAACGTCGCCGCGTCCTGGTACATGCCGTGCAGACACAGCAGCCGCAGCTTCCGCCCCAGCGCGCGCGTCGCCGCCATGTTCGCGCAGCGGCACCAGCTCAGGAATGCGCCCGGAGCCAGCCAGCGGCCTCCCCCGGCGATTTGTCGCTGCTCTCGCCGTCCACTAGAAACCTGTGGGCGGTTGGGGAACCTGGTAATATCCATACTAGAGTTTAAATGGATACTTAGGATTAGTATGGCGGTTGCCTTCGTAAATCGGTGATACGGTTAGAACGCATAGAGTACGTGATGGAGGGATACGATGGTACGTACCATGGTACGTTCCTGCGACATCGATCTTGCCGCGTCACGACCAATCAACGCGAACACGCCGTTTCTGCGAGCCGTGACGTGCGGGCTCAGATCGTGATGGCCAACCGATCCGCGCAGCGAGATCGCCACCCGCTGCGCGCTGGCTCTGCGGCGGTGCATCGGCTGGATGGACGGTGTCGCTGCGCTCTGGGGGGTGATATCCTCGGCAACAAAAGCAAGGAAAGGATCGCATCGAAGTTTGCTGGTGCTACGAGGGACAAAACTACAGCAGCGTTGCTAAATCGTCGGCAATTGAAGTTGTCGTGATGAATTGCATAACGCTCGAGTTACTTCGACACAGCTCACTCGTGCATGGATGCAATCCTGCTTCTCGTAAAAAAATATATATTTGCCGAGTTTGTCCTGTGGACTGCAGTAGAATGCTGCGCATCCGCCCACTTCGATTGACAATGACCAAAGATACCAGGACGAACCAGACAGATTTTCCAACCCGATGTTGGGAATTCCTCAGTACGATCGCGGTCTCGAGTGTCTGGCTGAGAAGAGTCATTCGAGTCTTCCGAGGGGAATGGCAACCAGATCAGGCAGGAGCAACGGAGTACTGGACAATCGCAGTCAGGCAATTCGAAGCCATCTCCACACTGGAAAGCCGACACGGCTGTCCGAGGAGCACAATTACGTGGAGATTTTCACTCAATCTCCGAGAGAATCCACGGACCCCCATGAGGAGGGCCCAGCCGAAACTCCTAGCTCATTGAAACCAGCTTTCTTAACAAGGCTACGGTCATCGAAATCTTGTTGAAGAGGTGTTCGTACGTCTCAGCTGGTCCCGTTCAGCCATGGATTGACTGTTGGTCTATGTAAAACAGGTTGAGTTGGTGCGTCGCTACCCGATATGCCGTCCACAGTACTCGTTTCTAGACGAGATTATCAAACATGTTGCCTACTTTACCACCGTGGCGCGAATAAAGCATTCCTTCTTTTTCTTGCTGCTCAGGAGACAGTGTTGCCACGGCGTCCTACACGTATTCACAGAAGTAAACCCTGAAGCCGGAGCAACAGATTTGAAAGAGCGGTAAAAGAAATGAAGCTGGAGTAAATCATCGTTGCCTTTAGTTTTATTTCCTTCAGGAGGGTTTGAGTTATTCGGCACGAGAACTACTTTACGTTCTGCGTGGAATTCGAAAGTCTGGGCCATACAAGTGCTCGAGGTATAGTGTTCGTCGAGCTGGGCAGAGCACTCGGAAGTCGGCGAATGGGCAGCTCAGCAACGGGAAAACGTAGTATCGAGGGACGAGAAGCAATTTGGCGTAGCGGTCTATTTGCAAGCACTTCGAGCACGCGTGCCAGCAGCTCGACGGGTGAGTTCCCAGCATGTCAACACCGTTGGCCTCGGACTCTGCAAACACAAACACATCCACGTAGAAGCCGTACGTCTTGTCCACAAGGCGTGCAGGGATGTTCCAATCGCGGTCGCGGGCAATGTGGATCTTGCTGTCGTACACCTGGAGTTCATACCCGGCAGGAACAGTCCAGCGAGTGTCCCGGAGCTGTTCGTATCCCTCCATCGTCATGCCAAAGTCGGCGTCGTCGTCCCATGGAATGACAGACTGCGCTCGGAACTGGCCCAGCAAGGTGCCGCTGTCGACCCAGTAGTCGATGTCCCTCTTGTCGAGCATTGCACTGAAGACTCGCACGAGTTCCGTGATGGACTCGGTGCGCTTGCGAGCAGTGACACAAGCTTCCGGGCGGTGGTAGTGGCTATCGATGTGGCCCTCGAGCTCCACGCACCAGTAGCTGCGAATCCCATGCGGCAGGCCACGCACCAGCGCGTGGTCCAGCTCCGCGAGCCCAGAGAGTTGCCACCAGCACAGCCACGAGAGACTCAGCCCGGCCAACGCAGCGAGAGCCGCCCCCCGTCGCCCCCGCATCTTCACACAACGCGCCAGGAAAAACACACACAAATCCTCCTCGAAAAACGCACATACAGCCAGCTAGCTACACACACCACACGCGAAGGCCACTGCGATCATGAGCGACGACCTCCTGGACGCCATGTCGCTCTCGGACGACGAGTTGCTCGACAGCCTGGCAGACGACATGCTCATGGAGATGGCGGAGGAGCAGGCCGCGCCCGCCGTGCCGGCGTCGTGGGCCCACGGCGCCGTGACGCCCAGCGCCGCCGCCCCGATGCCCGACCTGAGCCACATGATGTCCCAGATGATGCCCATGATGTCCCAAATGCTCGGCGGCAACGCCGGCGCCAATATGTTCGGCGGCGCCGACTCGCGGCAGCCGCCGGTGTCGTGGCGGGAGCTCGTGGCGCGCCACGTGCCCGCCGCCGAGCAGCGGGACTGGCTCACGACCATCGAGCAGGACGGCGCCAAGCTGCGCGCCGACAAGCGGCTGGCCAAGCCGCACAGTCGCGCGTACCGCCCCAAGCCATCGCCCATGCCCAACGTGTACATGGAGGTGGGCACGCTGCTGGCCAACTTGCTCAATGAGGCCGTGCGCTCGTCGCAGCTGGAGCACAACCGCCAGTGGCAGGAGCTGCGCGACGGCGTCGTCTCGCAGCTGGCGCAGAGCGGCATGACCGCCGTGTACGCGGACAAGTTCAAGGACCTGCTGCGCCGCCGCGTGGCCGACGACCCGGACTACCTGGCGGAGAAGGACAGCGAGCGCTACCGCAACATCTCCGAGGCGCTCAACGTGTGAGAGCGGATCAAGTAGCCGAGTGCTAGAGCGATGGCGGAGCAACACGACACTTGTCCGTTGCTCCGGTTAATTGGCAATCGCATAAGTAAAACCCAGTCGCGATGAAGATGCCCCCCCCCCACCACCACCACGAGTTCCATTGCAACGCAGTGCCTTTATTGATGTTTGCGTCTGCTATGGTGTCATGGCAGGCTAAGACAAGTACAAGCTGCTGGCGAACACGACATCGCGCTTGATCGCTTCAGACGCGACCTCCATCTTGCGGTACAGCTGCGGATCACCGATGACCCGAGCAGCGTTGCGCACCTCGCGGCAGACTTCATCCAGGCGCGTGATGCAGCGCACAATAGAGCCTTCCTGCACGTCTGTGAGCTCACAAAGCTGCTTGAAGGGCATGCCACGCGCCCACTCGTACACGACCTCCATCAAGCCAAAGTTCAGAGCGCCCTGGCAATAAACCGCGGGGTCGATCTCGAGGTGTTGCTCCAGCTGAATTAGTCCAAGAGACTCGGCGATGTTCTTGACCACTTCGCGGGCATGTTCCAGAGTCGGCGTTAGAGTAGGCTCGGACTGCGACTTCTCTTGGAAGATGAGTGCAGACAGCACAGCCACGATTTCTTCAGGCTCCAGATTCGCCAGTACGTTCTCAAAGATCATCTCGGTCAACACAAGCTCTTCGCAAGTGTTGACCTCACATGCGACACGCCCTTTAACCTGCACGACACCGTCATCTGAAATGTAACCGAGTCGCTTCAGCACGCTCAGCCGCTGCTGGAAGTCGGGGAAGAGCGAAAGCGAATCGTTCGACAGCTCTCGGGTCATTCGAACCAAATATGCCTTCAACTTGAAGATCTTTTCCACCTTGCTCATGACACGAGACACTGAAGGTGAGTCAGTGGCACATGGATGGCTAAGCACCAGCGAGTATAGCTGCTGCCATTGCGTGTAGCCCGTTGCAACCTCGAGATCGTTAACCTTGAGCTCGCCCATCAAATCCACATACGCAATAGCTGCCTTCTGTGTTGAACCAGCATCCTTCTCGAGCTGTGCGAGAAATTCAATACTACTGGCGAGCTCCTTCTTTGACGATGAACCCACCAGCGTCTTGGTGTTCACACCCGTGGCTACAACAGAAGTAACGCTTTCGACACAACTCTCAGGGACCTCCAGCACAGCGTACTTCCTTCCTAGAATCGTTGCGGTCGACGGTGCAGACAACTCGGCGCTTTCTTGGCTTTCAGACTTGCCTTTTTTGCCCATTCGCCCAAACAAGCGATCATCATCGTCGTCCTTCTTGCCCCGAAGCATTCGCCCACCTCCAAAAAGTGCGTTAGAGTTCTTCTTAGTGGTTGATGGTACCTCCACCTTGGGCGGCTCATAGTCATCGGGGCATAGGGTGATCACCATGATCGACTTGAATACTCCTTTATGACCTGTATTAGTGGTACCTGAGCTTTGAAGCTCCGTTTCAAAAGAAAGCTTTGACCGGGCACTTCCACCTTCGCCCACTATGGCAGCATTCGTGCGCACGACAAGCGCCAATTGGTCAGTCGAAAGCCCCTTAACATTCAAAATCACGACTCGGCCTGGCGCAATCGCACTTTTCGCTGCTTGAATGTTGTTCGCCAAGAGCCACTTGGTCAACTTCTTTTCGAGTTCACGTTTATCGCGCTTTATTTGGTAGAATTCCTGCATCTGTGCAAGCTCGCCGCTAGCTTCAAGATGTGGGTAGTCCTCAACGAGAGAGCGTTCGAGTTGCTGAAGCAATGCCTTACCTTTCTGAATCAGCTTTGGAATATTCTTCGAAGCTAACGCCTTTTGCGTATGGAATTCTGAAAATGAGCGCTTCATCATGTCTTCCACCGTCAGTACTTCCACTCGCAGGAGATTCAAAATCATGTTGTAAGTCAGACGGAACTGACTAGAGAGAGACGTTGCTTTTCCTGCCAGCATTGTCCTTAACGAAGTGGGTTCCGGAACATCGTTCCAGCACGCAATGATAACAGTTCCAACTGAGTCAAGACCACGACGACCCGCTCGACCAGCCATCTGAGTGTACTCGCCAGGTAGAAGATCTCGGAAGTTCTTGCCGTCGTGCTTACGAATTCCATTAAACACAACAGTGCGAGCGGGCATGTTCACTCCCATGGCAAACGTTTCCGTTGAAAAGAGAACTTTCACCAGACCGCGGCCAAACAAAATTTCCACCATCTCCTTGATGATAGGAAGAAGACCGCCGTGGTGGACACCGATTCCACGTTTAAGCATTTCCTTCATCATTAGCACCTGCGGGAGTTCACGATCTGATCCCTGCAATCGTTGCACACTCGTCTCGAGGAATAAGTGGATCTCTGACCTCTCTGACGGGGTGCTGAGATCAAGTTTAGCCAACTTGTTTGCGCTTTCTTCACACAGTCGCTTACTGAAAGCAAACACGACCACCGGGAGCAGAGACTTGTCCTTCAAAGAGTTGATCAATTTGGTCCATTCGCCTTGATCCCCTCCAGATGTCCGAATGGTTCTTGCATTGGCACTGCTACCACCACCTCGGGCAACAGCTCTACCGCCTCGACCACCACCCTTTGATTTATCCGAAGCGGGGAAGAGTTTTGCCTTTGCTGCGCCGTGGGCATTTGGAAGATATCCGTTGGTGGCATCATACAGCTTGAATAATTCTTTACCAGCGTAGAGGAAGTGTTGCAGGGGTACGGGGCGCTTGTGAGTAGAAATAACGTGAATCTTCTGTTTCTTTGTGCGTCCGATCCAGTCCGAGAACTCCAAATGGTTTGGTGTAGTTGCTGAGAGGAACACCATGCCAATATGCTCAGGGAGCATGATAATAACCTCTTCCCATACTACTCCACGCTCGCTATCATTGATGTAGTGGATTTCATCAAAGATAACCCACTCGATATCTCGGATAATGTCGGCACCCTGATACAGCATTGAACGCAAGATCTCCGTCGTCATGACAAGACAGCTTGCCTCGGGGTTGATGCTGACGTCACCTGTAATGAGACCAACATTGTCGGGTCCAAACTTGGTACGGAAGTCGCGGTACTTTTGGTTTGACAACGCCTTAATCGGTGATGTGTAAATGGTACGAGTCATGTGCTTCTGAGACATCGCAATTGCGTACTCAGCAATGACAGTCTTGCCTGCCGAGGTATGCGCTGCCACGAACACGCACTCGTGACGCTCAAGATGGATGACACACTCCTTTTGGAATACGTCTAGCTCAAATTCGTATTTCATGGCCATTTCCGGCACCTTCTCGTGGAAGTTGCGCACGTCGACACTAGCCATGCTTGCCCATTTCGACGTCGGACTTGTTCTCTTCTGCAAGGTAAGAGCATTTGACTCCGAGGCAGAGTCCAGGATTGACTCCAACTCCGCCTCAGGATCTTCGATGTTGCCAGCAGCATCGGATGACCCTTCTGCAGTATTCCCGATATTCGTATTGCTCCCGCCTGCCACGGTAGTATCAGCCACCGCTTGGGTGTCTTCAGTCTGACCATCTGTAGCTTCAAGCTCATCATCCTCAACCGAGAATCCCAGCTCTGTCAGCTCTCCATCGTCCTCCATTTCACGGAGCAGTTGGTCAAGGCCAACCGTCGTGTTTTCATCATTCTGCCTCATTGCATTCGCGGCCTTCTCATCCAAAACAGCACTTCTAACGGCCGCGACGTGGTCCTTGTCCGCCACCGCTTCAAAGTACGGTTTGAGCAGCGACTTGGGGTTCACGCCGACGGTCTCCACTTCCTGCACTTCCTCCTCCACTTCCTGCATCTCGATCCTCTTGACGTCTTCAGCCGTCAGGCATCCGTTGATGCCCGGCACGTCGAACACGAGGCTTTCCAGCAGCTTCTCGTCCAGCTCCTCGCTCCCCAGCACGAGGCGGTTCCTGTCCTGCTCTTCCTGCTTCAGCAGCAGCCTCTCCATGGGTGTGAGCGTGTCCTGCTGCGTCTCCGACCGCAGCTCGGCCAGCGAGTCGCCTCCGGGCGAGAACGGCTTGTTGCTCATCTTGCCGCGCGCGTACTCGTCCTGCTTGGTCAGCGCGCTGCTGAAGCTTGCGTCCGCGCCGTTCCTGGACACGTCCACGGGGCGAAACTCGTACCGCAGCTGTCCTGGACGACTCACAATGCTGCTACGCTGCGGGACCAGCTCCTGGCGGGGCGCGGACATTGGCATCTGCGCCAGGAAGCGGCTCGGCGGTACCTGCTGCGGGTCGCGGCCGCCCCAGCCGCGAGGAAACGCCCCGAGCCGCTCCAGCGCCACCAGCGGGTCGGCCGCCGCCTCCAGCGCCTTGCGCAGCGTCGATTGGTCCGCGTACGGCGACGTGACGCGCGCTCGGGGCAGCGCGAAGGGCGACGCGGCGGGGGGCGCCGCGGACTGGTGCGGCACGATCAGCACCGCCTCAGGCGCGGCGGACGACGCCGACAGCACTGAAAATTGGTCCAGAGTTGCGTGAGACGGAGGAGAAGAAGTCGGCAATGCGCTGGAGGCCGCGGCCTCGGCGTGGAGCCGCTGCAGCTCCGCCAAGACGCGCTCCGTCCCCGCCATGCTCGCCGATCTTGAGTGGCGTGTGCGTAACCGAGACGTAACTGGTTATGGCTGGAGGGTTACGCGGTGGGTTGTTGTCTTCAAGAACTTATCGATGTAGCCATATTCGGTTGATAAGCGGAGGTGATCAAGCGCTTAAAACGATCGTTCCCCGACCAGGCCCTTACCGCATGGTAAAGCGCTTACTGCATGGTACTGCATGTCTTTCAAGTAAAAAACAGGAGGAAGGGCGTTTGCTAGCGTTTATTGGTGGTGCCTGTTGCCGGAGCTACGTACGTCACGACTTCAGTTACTTCTTGCCTTTCTTGCCGCCAGCCTTGACGGGCTCGTCCACGACGATGATCTGGTCTTCGTGGACGCCGAACATCTCCGGCAGCACCTCCAGCAGCTCCGTGACGCAGTCGCCCTGCAGCTGGATCTGCTGCTGGCCCTGGTCCGTCTTGGACAGCGACGAGCTGCAGGCGAACTTCTTGCCCATGCTCTTGCAGGCGTCCTTAATGTTGACGCCCTCGAAGTCCTCGAGGCCCGTCACGAAGGTGAGGCGCTTGCGGCCCTTGCGCGAGCTCTTGGAGATGGTCACCGTGCAGTTCTCCTTCCGCTTGGCGGCCTCCTCGATCTTGTTCTTCTTTTTCTTCTTGACGGTCTTGCCCTCCACCTCGAGCGTGATGCCCTCCACGCCGTCGGCGATCTGCTGCTCCACCTCCAGCAGCTCCGCCACCGTGCGGTTGTACTTGGAGAGCATCAGGTCGGGGCAGTTCTCGGCGAGCCACGGCTTGCACTCGTTGAACATCGGGCCGTACTCGCAGTACTCGGGCGGGAACGTGTCGATGGGGCAGTACACCACGTTGCGCAGCTTGGGCTGGCCATCGTCCTCATCATCGCCCTCCTCGTCGTCGTCCTCCTCCTCGTCATGGTCGTCCTCGTCGTCCGAGTCGCCAGGCTCAGGGCCGTACTTCTTCACCAGCGCGTCAAAGAGCTTGGACTCCTTGCCCTTGTACTTTGCCAGCACCTGGGGCACGTCGCCGATCTTCTCGGGGTTGTACTTGCGGTAGAAGGCGAGAAGACGCTGGTGGTTCAGGCCCGTCAGTTGGTCCGCGGCCTCCTCCTCCTCGTCTTCCTCCTCCTCGTCTTCCTCCTCCTCGTGCTGCTCCTGCGCCGCGAACTGCTCGTCCTCGCCCGGCTCGGGGCCGTACTTCTTCACCAGCGCCGCGAACAGCTGCGCCTCGCGGCCCTTGAAGCGCTCCAGCACGCCGTCGATCTCGTGCAGCTTGTCGGCGTTGTACTTCTGGTAGAAGCGCGTGAGGCGCTCGCGGTGCGGCGACATGATGGCGACCAGCGGTCCGATACTGGAGACTGCCACTCGTTTCCAGGATTACCCGTCCAACGCGATGCAATATGTCTATAAACAGGTAAATATGCCTATGCCTTGTTTCGCCGCATTAAACGTCATATCAAGGCTTTCAACATTTTCTACCAGCAGTCTAAAAGTGCCTGTCCATTTGCATACCCCGCTTTTGCTGATATTGGAACCCCTGATTCTGAGCCAGGGGCCTTTCTCTGCCCCGATCGGTGGAGAAGGTCGGTGTGTCACACTCCAACTACGCGCCCATTGGCCGATCTTGAAGGTGTTCCGCTCATAGTTCCAGACTTCGCCTGCAGACCGAGCGGAGGAGCTCCCGTGCATGCACCCCCGCGTATCTCCGCGCCTACTGCCCCTCGTCCGTCGCCGCCTTGCCCCCCTAATAGAGCACCTTGAAGCGAGCAGTTGCATACCAAATTCGCGCCTCCTACTCCACTGCAGCACTGGGAACTCGCCGTTGCGCGCGATTGACACATCCCAGACGCGAGAATGCTGTGGAAAAGCTCCGATCTCGAGAGCTTGGACTATGGTGCGGATATGCAGTAGCAGTAGTAATGATTCTTTTATAGTACGCAACAGTCGCTAATGCGTTGCATGCTGCTGCAGACCTCTTCGAGAGTGTGGTGAACAAGTCCGGCATGGGCTACAAGTACCGCAACGGCCAGGAGAAGAACCGGCTCATCTACGCGCGCTGGTTCCTCACGCTCGCCACGGGCGTCATCACGGCACTCGTGGCGGTCTTCATGCTCTACTTCACCACGCTACTGGCGTCGCTCAAGCAGCACCTGCTCGAGTACACCATTCGCCACGAGCTGGCCAAGCACGTGCTATTCGGCACCACGTTCTGGAGCATCCTGGCGTTTAACCTGGGGCACGTGGCAATTGCTGCGACTGTCACATCTTTCGGAGAGCCTGTTGCCGCTGGGTCGGGTAAGACGACTGTGTCTTTTCAGTTGTAGAAGGGTGGCGCCTGCTCACGTCAACTGTACTGTGATTTGTTGCACTGCGTTGCTCCAGGCATCTCGGAGGTCAAGACGACTCTGAACGGCATGAAAATCCCGCGCATGCTGCGTCTGCGCACGTTCTTTTGCAAAGTTATCGGCACAGTTTGCTCCGTGGCGGGTGGACTGCCCGTTGGAAAGGAGGGCCCCATGATCCACAGGTGCGTGGGGTGCGCGAGGCCACATTACCTGTTCAGCAAACTGATATGAATTACTTTTGTTAGCGGCTCAATTGTTGCAGCGGGTCTTTCGCAGGGTAAATCTTCAACACTTGGATACGACACAAGGTGCGCTACCGATCGTCGGGAACGAATATGAACAACAAGTTCAAACTGCTTACGCGTTGCTACAGCTTTTCCTATTTTGCAGGCTTCCGCAACGATAGAGAGAAGCGCGATTTCGTGGCTTGTGGTGCTGCAGCAGGTGTTGCATCAGCATTCGGTGCACCCATCGGCGGCGTTCTCTTTGTTTTAGAGGAAGGTGCCTCCTTCTGGAACCAAACACTTACGTGGCGAACGCTATTCTGTGCAATGTCCGCAACGTTTACGCTGGCGTTCTTCCTCTCTGGAATGAACGATAATCTGTCTTGGGGGACCCTTGGAAGTCATACAGGCAGCTTTAGTTTTGGGCCGTTTACTTCGAGCACGTACCAGATATGGGAGGTGCCTCTTTTCGTTCTTATGGGTATTGGTGGCGGGCTACAGGGAGCCTTCTTCAATGGCCTGAATACGCGCCTCGCAAGGTTACGATCTCGATGGGTTCGCACTCGAGGGGTAGCGTGGATGGAAGCTCTGCTGGTTTCTGTTTTGATATCGTCACTGTTGTTCTCGACTCCATTCCTGCTCGGCAAATGCCATAACCTTCCACAGGCACGTGACGACGTCATTCATCTAGCAGATGCCGCTGGTGCCGGCGCGGCGCCAAACAAGGCGTTTGTTTTTGGGATGGAAATGTTGAAAAAGAACGGCTCAGCTTGCATATGTGAAAGCTGTACAAGTGTATCCATGGATGGAGCCGAGTGTTTTCAAGCTGACGAAACTGTGCAGTACCCCTACAAGAAAGAATTGGTGCGTTTCTATTGTCCAGAGGGCCAATACAATGATTTGGCTTCGTTGATGCTCACGGGAGGAGAAACAGCCATCAAGCACCTGTTTCACGCACCTCCGGACTCTTTCGAGGTCCGCAACCTTGTGGTGTTCTGGTTCATGATGTTGCTGCTGGCATGTATAACCTACGGACTCAAGATCCCAAGCGGATTGTTTGTGCCGGCTTTGCTTATTGGAGCAGCTTACGGACGGCTGTGGACTCGAGTGATTAATTACTTCACGAGCGTACAACACTTGAAAACGGTTGACCCCCGAACGTATGGGCTTGTGGGATCTCTGGCCATGTTAGGCGGAGTAACACGCATGACCATATCCCTGACAGTCATCATCCTCGAGTGCACGGGCAATATCGAATTCGGTCTACCGCTTATTCTCACCTCGTTCTTTGCTCGCTGGGTGGGTAACTATTTCAACGAAGGTATCTACGACATTCATATTCATCTACGCCACGTACCGTTCCTGGACTGGGATTCGCCACTCCGTGGTGCCTTCTTACGCGTGAAGCACATTATGACCCCGAACCCGAAGACACTGCGTACTGTTGAGCGTGCCGGGGTCATTTTTGACCTGCTTGTTAGCACGAAACATAACGCATTCCCCGTCATCGTAGAGGATCCAACCTTTGGGAGCCGATTTTTCGCGGGCATCATACTGCGAAAGCAACTCAATGTGCTGTTGAGTCATAGCGACTTCAGCGTTGAAAAGCCAAAGCCGTTCCACCGCCAGCCCCATCCAGCATCCTACCAGCCGGATGTGACACCGACAGGAAATCTACGCCACCGTCGTCCCAGAGACTTGGAGGCGAACGACACTCCTCGTGTAGACGACAAGCTGCTCCAGTCTCCTCTAGCCAACGACTACTGTCTGTCATACCATGACATGGAGGCGCATTATCCGCGATATCCGATCCCGACTCCGATGCATCAAGACTTCCTTGCTGCTGCTCACGCAGGCCGCGTTGCGGGAGACGAGCTGTACACGCTGTCTGAAGAAGACCGTGGCTTGTGGGTAGACCTTACGCCATACATGAACCAGACGCCGTACGTGATCCAGGAGGAAGCTCCTTTCGTGCGCGCTTATCGCCTCTTCCGAAGTGCTGGTCTCCGCCATCTCGTCGTCGTGAATCGCCACAACAACGTGCGCGGCATCATCACCCGACGCGAGCTTGAGGAGGAGCACTGCACTCGCTGCTTCCGCCTTGCCAAGAACATCGACACGGACGACGTGTATCCTCTCTCCGGGCCCCCTCCCGTCGGATTCTTCCGCAAGTTGCGCCGCAAAGTGTCACGCACCGAGCAAGTCAAGCGCGCTCTGAGCAACTCGGTCCCGATCACCCGAGATGATGAATTCAACAGCAACGAAGACACCACCGCTCTGAACGAGTTGCTCCCACGTTAGTGATCGATCTCCGTTACCGTAGCAATCAACACTAGTGCTCAGTAAGAGCTTAGCCCCTGAGCTTCCTCGTGCACTGCACGACTTTGTGGAATACAATCAACTGATAGACTCGTCACCACGTCCTCGGTCTCCGTTGCAGGCTGCAACGATCGTGTCCGTGCGAACACGGTTTCTACCCCCAGCATACCTAAGCGTTAGCTCGAGATACAGGAGCGACCATGGCCCGGAAGAAGAAGGCGATGACGAACGCATCCTCAAGCCCACCACCAAGCTCTGGCGTCCCTGAGCACGTCCAGCATGCCGCGACGGCCCCGGCCATCCCGCCGACGTCCACCCAAGTGTCGTTCAAGGAGATGCAGCGGCTGCACGCCATGCGGATGGAGCTATTCGGCTTCGGGGGCTGGCTGGCCTCCGCTCTCCTCTACGGTGCGTTCGGGCACTGAGTCTCTGAGTTCGTGCTGCGGATGGTGTTGACTCTAGGTGCTGCCCTGCAGTGCTCTTCTTGGTGTGGGCCTACGTGCCCGAGGCGACGCTGGATGCCTACGGGCTCACCTACTTCCCGTCCAAGCACTGGGCGGTGGCGGTGCCGGCGATGATCGTCGTGACGTACCTCTTCTCGCTCGTGCTCTACAAGGCCGTGAACCTGCTGTCTACCCCGGGGCTGGGGTCCTACGCGACCATCCTCGACGCGCACACGGTGCCGCTGCCCGAGGGAACCTCGTGCTTCGAGGATGACACGGAGGCTACGCCCGGGATCGGTGATATCTCCATCTTCGAAGTCAACCGGCATGTCTTTGCTGTCAATCACAAGGACAAGCAGCTCAAAGTGGAATAGTTGGCGAGCTCGGCTACGCTAGCAGACGATATAGAAGTTGGTCCTACGTGCTCTTGACGATTCCTTATCTCGTTCCTGCTTTTGACGGCAGGATATGACACTATAGCTGAAAGGAATGACACCCTGCTGCCTCCGCTGGAAAAGAATCGTCTACCTATCCAGCGCCCTGTAGCAGGAAACGCGATTTAGCTGATACGACAACGCCGAGCCGCCAACTCGCCATCTACTGATTGATTGCCTGGGTGCGTGCATCTACAAGCCCATGGCGTACTTCATGATCTGGTTCTTGAGCGGCTCCACGGCGTTGAGCGTGCCCATGCCGACGTTGCGCGCCACAGACACGGCGTCGGGGGTGGGGCCGAACATCCGCTTGAAGCCGTCCATGGCCAGCTGCATGGTGATGTTCGCCTTCATACGCTCGTCCTCGTACTGCTGCAGGAAGTACTCGCTCGAGAGGTTCTCGCCGCTCTTGACGCCGTCCACAAGCAGGTTGCTCAGAGCCTGCACGTCGCCCAGGCCAAGGTTCAGGCCCTGGCCAGCGAGCGGGTGGATCGTGTGCGCGGAGTCGCCCACAAGGGCAAGACCCGGCTTGATGTACTTGGTGGCGTGCTTCAACTTGAGCGGGAAGGCGAAGCGGTGGCCGACCGTCGCCACAGCCTTGGGCGGGGCCACGAACGGCTCGGAAAGGGCCGCGGCCGACATGATGGTGCTGGCGGCGTGGTGCACGCCCTTGACCAGATCCGAGAGCACCGGGAGGCCCGGGAACTCCGGCGGCACGGGCGTCGTCGACGGAGCGGAGTAGGCGTCGTTGAGGCGCGCCACGAACTCGTCGGGGCTGAGCGCCGTGAGCTCCTTGGCCATGTCGGCCGAGCACGACCAGACCACGGACGAGTAGCCGTCGCGCATGGGGAGCAGCGCCACGGGGCCCGTGGGGAAGAAGCGCTGCCAGGCCGTCTCGTTGACGCGGTCGGTCTTGACGGTGGCCACGACGGCCTGCTGGTCGTAGTCCCATCCCCACGTGCCGAGCGCCGAGAGCGTGCGGATGATGGAGTTGCCGCCGTCGGCGGCTACCACCAGGTCGGCCTTCATGCGCTGGCCGTCCTCGAGGCCGATCTCCGAGATGGCCGCGACGGACGTGGGGCGCTGGAAGTGCTTGACCTTGGACGGGCAGTAGAGCTGCAGCGGCGCGCTGTCGTCCTCGGCGGCGGCCAACTGGTTCATGCGCTCGTGCAGCGCGCGCACCAGCACGCGGTGCTCGATCACGTGGCCCAGCACGTCCTTGCCGGCCTTCTGCGCGTCGAAGCGGATGAAGCCGTCGCCCATGGCGTCCCACGCCTGCATGTCCTTGAACACGGCGCGGTGGCCGTCGGCCACGAGGTCCCAGGCGCCGCAGCTCTGCAGCAGGCTCCGGCTGGCGGGCGTGATGGTGAACACGCGCAGGTCCACCGAGTCCTGCTCCACGGAGGGCGGCGCGGGGGGCGCCGTGGGCTCGATCACGGCCACGCGCTTGCCCTTGAACGTGGGGCTGCTCTTGAGCTGGCAGGCCAGCGCCGAGCCCACGAGGCCGCCGCCCACGACCACCACGTCGTAGTGCGGCACCTGCGGGTCGAACGGGGCCGCGGTGGACAGCGAGCGCGAGCAGCGCAGCGGGCGCATCGACAGGCGCGCGACGGACGAGAGCACCATGAGGGGGGAGCGAGCTATGGACTTCGAGCGGTACTGGGCGCTGCTAGCGATGGCGATAGAGAACTGCGTAGCTTTTTGCGCCGGAGTCTGTGGCTCGAAGCCCGTCACGGTGGAGGGTACCGTGCATCTTCGGCTAAGTGGAGGAGGAGCACTGTGGTCTTTCGGTTAAGTTAACAAGAAGGAGGAGAAGGATGGCATTTGGCTCTGGTTGACACTGGAGTGGAGCGGTGATGAAGCGGGCGCGAAGTGTCAGTGCGCTTTTCATTTGTTCACTGGGACCTTATCTTCATCAAAGCAATAATAATACGACAAGCGCTATCCTATCGAAACCATCCGCTATCAACAGTCAAAAGGGAAAAATATAAGGGAGAAGTGGGCTCCCCTGCTTACTAAATACCGATGGGATGCTTGGCCACTTCGTTCGATCAGGGCGGCTCGGAAGGCGCAGCGCGAATTCAGCTGCACATATACTACATCCGTGGCAGCGATTCCACGGGTGTGGGGACATTCTGGAGAGCTCCGGCGAATTTACACGGCAACGACGGGGGATGCTTCAACGGGAACAGCAGGCGTGGCGGACTCTGTCGACGTACTACTAGCGGCGCTAGTGGCAGCCACGGCTGACTGAGCACAGCTCGCGGCTGTTGCAGCAGCAAGCAGGTCCGTCGGCCCCGACACGTCTGAGGGCGAAGTCCCCATCTCCAGCAAATCACAACTCAGTGGCGAGTCGAACGAGTCCACTGCGTACGGCAGCTCGTTGTTTTCGTCCGAGCTCTCGTCGTCACCCAGGATGCAGTCCGAGGCGTAGTCGATGCTCAAGTCGTCATATGTGCGAGTGTTGACGGCGTCGTACGCGTCCATGTCCTCCATGGCGAAGCGCATCTCCGAGTCCACAATCATGCTGCGGCTGCTACCTCCGAAGAAGAAGTCTTCGTCACCGCTATCGTCTACGTGCATGATATCGTCGCCCTCGTCCTGCTGCACCATCATCTCCATGTCGCCGTCTTCCATCAGTGGTACCTCTCCCAGTCCGTACTGGTACATGAGGTCGTATTCGTTGGACTCCCACCGTTCCCGGTTTATACGGAGCGTCTCACGCTCAACGTGGCTGATAATTGAGATGGAGTGGCCGGCATTCTCGAGGATGTCTAGTCTCTCCTCGGGCTCCAGGTACCCAACCTCCATGTACTCCTGACGGTCTACGCGCTGCGTCAAACGCTCGTTCTCGTACGTGTCCAGCGGGCGCTTGGTCCGGCGGCGCACATCTACAGACATACCGAGCTGCAACAAACCACCTCAATTAGATCTTCGGCCGCAGCATCGCCTCAGGGAAGGAAAAACTCACCGGCACGCCCTCCGAAGATACCGTGGCGGTCCACATGGTGGGCTCGAACTCGATGACGTCGGCGGTGTCGAAGCGCACGCGCTTCTTGGGCGGCAGGTGGGCGGTCTCCAGCTGCGCGGCGGCGGTGGCGTCATCATCACGCAGCTTGGCGGTTTCAGCGGGAATGTCGTCGCTGTCTTCGTCGCACGGGGCCTCGCTCTGCGGCTCCTCGTCGAAGGCCTTGTGCTTGAGGAGCGTGGCCGGCTCCAGGGCCGGCGCGGGCGGCGCGGAGGCTTCAGCGAGCGGCGCCATGGGGTTGTATTGGGCCTCGGAGTACCGGTATGGCCAGTTTCTCAGCTGCCGCGTCTGTCTCTTGCGCACCAGAGGTCCTCGACTTCCAGCGCAAATTGAATTGTGAAGCGAAAGAAAGCAGGCTCTCTGCCTTTCTTTGCGCTCCGACTCTGCAGCAAGTCAAATTCCGTTACCCCGCTATATCGAATACAGCTTATTTCCTAAAAGCAGCTATACTGACTTCTGTAAATGGATAGCCCTTTTCAAGCCGCTGATTTTCTTGTCTCCGTTTTCGCTTGGCATGGGACAATTCAGCCAATGAGAAGGCGCGACCTTTTCTACCAATGCGCGGGCCTGGTGTGAATAGCCTTTGGGTGACTGCATGGCGTGTCACCGCGCAGCCATTTCGCCGCGGCACCGCCTTCAAGGTATCCGCTTGTCGCGCAGCCTCCCAAGCTGCACGGGCAGTGCGCAGCTACCACACCGAGGCGACTGTAGTTGCTGTCGTCATTGCTGCTGCGCGGCGGCGGTTGCTTGATGCTTGCGGGCCAGTTCGGGGGCCAGCGACGCCGCCCCAAGCATTCCACGCCCGCCATGATTTCAAAGACATAGCGACCCACATAGAGCACGGTGGTTTCGCGCGCTTGGCAGCATGAGAGCTGAGCCAAGGGAGGAAGAGGAAAAGCTGAGCTTACTGAAAAGTTGGTGGCGGTTGGCCACGAGACTATTTTCGCCGAGAAGTCAGCACGCTTCAACTTGATGGCTTCGATGCACTGTCGACTTCCAGCACGAAGATCGCGTCTGACAGCACGTAGTAAGGCTGCTGGATGTCCCCGCGGCACAAATAGGGCACACGACTGAAGTGCCGCAGCTTGAAGCCCGCCGGGAGCAGCACGTTACGCAGCAGCAGGCTGGCCGCGATCTCGAAGGACGCGCCCTCCGCGCAGAGCCCGCCGCGCATCGGCAGCTTCTCGCTGGGCGCCACGCGCTGCGTGCCCACCTCCACGAACGCCGAAAACGGCAGCACCACCGCCAACAGGAACATACCGTTCTCCGGATCCAGCATCTCGCGGATCTCGCGCAGCATCGTCAACGGCTTGTCGGCGCGGTCAAGCACGTTCAACATGCTGTAGTTCCCGGGAACGGCAAAACGATTCGATCCATCCATCAGATTAGTCGTGACGAACACACCACATCGCAACGTTGCGCGGTCAAGAAAAAGTTCACGTCCAAGACTCAGCTCGACGCGGCGACGCACCTGATAATATTGTAGGGCTTCCTCGACTGCACGAATTCGTGTTGCAAGTCGCAGGTTTGCACGCTGTTGTAGCCTCGCGCGTTCAGGTGAGCTACCATAGGGCCCGACGCCTCGGTCGTGGTCACTTGGTCAACTAGCGAGGCCAGCGACGCCGTCACATTTCCATCACCAGCTCCAATATCAAGCAACGAGCCGCCCCCGCCTGCAATGGGCACCTCGCGATGAAGAAGCCGCTCCACATGAGCTCGTGAAAGCACGAACATCTGACCACCTGTGCCACGCAACAAATTAATAAAGAGGGAGCGAGAGAGGAGGAGGATCGTGAGCCGGGAGTCGTCTACGGTAGTGCGGTGTTGACATGAGACGCCTTATCGGTGCCGATCGTCGGGCTCACTTACGCCCGAGAATTCCGTTCGCGTCGGTCAGCGAGTAAAAGAGCCCAAGCACGGTCGAGGCCATGGACTCCCATAGACTTCCTCCCGTGCATGTCTGCAGATAGTAGCACCACCGGTATCCCATCGTTAATCAATGAACACTAAATAATGTATCTATCTGTAAACACAAAGCATCGGAGTTCATACATCTAGGAAAACCTCAGTCTCTTGGTCACAGTCCAGCTGCACAAACGCCGTCCGCAGCGCAGAGTCTCTGCAAGAAGATCACAGATTCCGTGAGCTAAAGTGCGTATTGAGGGTAAGGGCACGACCACCAGGAGCCTGGACGAGTCTTACAGCACCGTCGTGTCCACGCCGTAGTCCAACGTCGGCCCGAAGTGCGGCGCGCGGGCGCGCTTGGTGGCCTCTCGCACCCACGTCTTCATGCTGGATTGGGAATGTGTTATTTTGTTTGATCAGTTGTGCACACAATAAATACATAATGTAGCCATCTCAACTTCAACGCGATCGTCTCGACTCGTTCAACACTCATCTTCAACAAGGCCGCGCTCTCCGAGCACGAAATAGGCTCTGAAATGAGTAGCATAACAATTTTAAGTTTCGCCCTGTCGGGCGAAACAGAGTGGTCGGGGTACCCGCATCGTAGTGTCTGTGGTCTAAAGCAAGGAAGAGAGGTATTGCTAACTTCCACACGGACTTGGATCCCCAGCACCTAGGCGGAGCGACTGTATCGCAGCACATACTTGGTACGTATTTTAGCATGGTGGCGTCTCCGTTGAGCGACACTGCCGTCGCCAACACCAACCCATCCAGCCAAAATGCTGCGACCACGCACTCTCCGTTGAACGACGCTGCCGCGGTCGGTCCAGGTACGCAACCTAGCATCCGCACGTCTGCTCACGTCCGGCTGGTCGCGTCTACCAACGCAGCGCAGTCTCCGCAATTTGTTGTAGCGCGCGTCGAGCGAAGTGTTTTTCGATACAGAGTGCAATTTTGATCTGAGTATACTGAAAAGTACCTTCCTACCCGTATACTCTCCAACAATCGCTCTTTGTATATCCATGTGTTATCGCAAGTTCGATATTAATTTCTAAGAGCCCCTTCGTCACTTCGTCTGAGTATGCAAACAAACAGTGCCACGTTGACGTTCAGTAGTCCGTTGGGGAGGAGCAGGGTTCGATAGTAGTGAGGGTTTCGCACCTTTAGTACTAAGACTAACTACGGCCACCTCACGTTTTGGAATTTAGTATATCTCTACTAATTCACCTGTGCATGCTTAGTACTAATTTTAACTATCGCTACTATTAGTACTAAAAGTGTGTGTCAGTAAGACATCTCGTCGCTCTATTCGACTGACCGACCACGTCGACACGGTGACACGCGCGGCTGCTGCGATCGGCCGGGCGAGAGTCTCTGCACACACCCAGGTCTACGAGCCGGCTTCGATCGCAGCGGTTGACGTAGCAGCAGTAGCTGTGTCGTGCGTCGTGGTCGCCCCGACCCGGATACCTGTAATGTCCATCGCGGAAATCGACAACGCCAGGTTTGCAGAGTTCAGCTACCCGCACGACCCCAGCGCGAATGGCTTCCTGCTCTACACCTCCACGGTCACGACTACCACCACCGACGCCATCAACATAACCACCATCACCACGACCAACCCCACCACCGCCGACGCTGCCGCCTCCGCTTCTGCTCCAGTGGCTGCTTCCCGTCCTTCACCGACTTCCTACGTCGCAGATCAGCTCGTCACGACAACCGTGCAAGCTTCTGATCAGCTAAAGACAACCTCAACTTGTCTCGGTAACGAAACCGACGAGGAATCACACTGCAGTCAGCGATGAATCCAGCCTTCTTCAGTACCAGAACGACCCCGCATTTCACCGCAAATGCTGCCAAGCGCGCCAATGATGCTCTGCCGCAGCAGCGAGTAAACGAATCTGGAAACCGTAAGACCTGCAGCACCGTCGGCCCAAGTGCAGTGCAGTCTGTACAATATACACCTTTGCCCAGCCAAAACGGTGAGACTCCACTACAATGTGGTTGGGACTGGATATCTGCACATCTACGTACCCTGCCTTCCTTCAAACCCTCAAATTATATCAGGAAAGACATGCCAAGCACCAAGTCAAGAATGAAGCAAGCTCTGGACGAGTTAAGCACATCGACATCCGGATCAAATTCCTCCACGATTACTCTGCAAATGGCTTCATCGAACCCAAGTACATCGGAACCGACGACATGATCACCGACATTCTTACTAAGGCTCTGTCTGCTCCTCGACTTCTGACGCTCCGCACTTCCTGCGGGTTGTGGTAACCCCACCGGCATTGGGGAGGAGTGCTGGAAGGAACCAATCCCGCTGGTTCAACTGGGCGATAACGCTGCATTGTGCTGTGAGTACCCTCGCAGTGCGACATCGCGCGTTGGATACTTTGCACGAACGCCACCTCGAAGCTCACGACAGCCGCGCGCACGCTAGACAACTGAACGACAAAAAGAACGCACAAGGTAGAAGATAAAGCAGTAGCTAGCGCGCTTAAGCAAAATGAACATACTTCCCATTCTTCTCCTCGCAGCGCAAGTGAACTTTCCTAGAAACCGGGCGCAGAAAGCTCCGCGCCGAGGTCTAACGGTGTTGAACTTTTGGGTGAAATGCCGTCAGACCTCCTGATTGGCCCAGATAGACAAGATTCACATTTACCGCGTTTGAGTGACAGGTGCTCAGAGGGCTCAGTTGGTCCTAATACAAAACCGACTGAGCACTTTGAGTAGTCAATATAGCGAGGGTGTTTAAACACTCGGATTAGTGGCGGATACATTATTAGTACTTAGCCCGAGTCGTCGGTCGCGTGATTAGCCAAAGGCTCTGTTCACACTTGATACTTGTATATGGATCTAGGATTATATACATATGGGTCTACAGAACCCTTAATTATTAAGGCACTCCTTATTTTCCCCGAATGGGTAATACGAGACAGGTCATTTATGCCCAACCCGACCCGATTCGGGTACCCGAATATGCCTGACTAAGATAGAGCCGGAGTGTTCATCGTTTGATGAGTCCTATAATATACGCGTATACCCGGATATTCTTTGGAGTAATGGGTCAAGCGTCGGCGATGGCCAAACACCAATGTGGAGTGTCAAGACACCGAGTCACGAAGCGAAACTGAAAATACGCAAAGTTTGATCGAAAGCAGAACACATTTGTTGAACTTTAACGCACATGCATAGGTACCGATAGCGCAAATACTGTAGCTCCTTCTTACTCAGAAACTTCAGGTTGTCGGCGCCAGCAAACATTTCAAATGCTGTCATCATGTAAATTCAGCAGTTGTAGCTGTCGACTGGCACTCCGAGCTCGCTCACGTACAGTCGGACTCGATATTTTCTTGGCGCGAAGTCGGGCAGAAACCCCAGCAAGTTCTCAGCAAGAGAACGAACTCGAAGTGTATAGCTAGACGCCATTGGGTCGTTTATGCACACCTCTTTCAGTGTAAGGGCAATCATTATGGAGCACCAGTGATTTCTGCCACAAATGACAGGAATCAAAACCTTCTCCTGCTTCAGTCCGGTGAAAACACCCTGCATGCTCAGTATCGGTAAATAGCCATTTATAACGTTTCCAGCGACCGATGTGTCCACTCCAATTGTATATGTCCTATCTGCAAACATCTTCGCCACCAGCATGTTCACAGTGCAGTTACCCAATGCTGTTTTACCTACTAGCTCGAGTGCTTCTGCCTGCAAACCCGTATATTATACATTTTGTAAGTTTCTCGAGACGAGAGGGATATTTACCTGACTAGTCAGAAGCGGGATTGACTTCAGCTTTGAAGGTATCTCGGGATTGGGCTCGACTTGAAATCCCTTGTGCATCGTTAAGGTGAAGGTAATCGTGTCGACCCAGCTTATAGCCTTATCTACAATGCGAATACTCGTCATAGCCTGGTGCCATTTCTTCATGGTTCTTATCGTATTCGTAGAATAGATACCAACTCCAATAATTTCCACTACAGCTTGCTGTTCGGCCAAGTTTTGCCGGCCTGCTGCTGTCACCTTTTTCTGTAGAGCTGCTACTTTATCAAGACGTCTCTCGATGAGGTCCACACGGAATATCCGCGTGATAGCAGCGTTGCGAGTCACTTGTTTCGACGCTGACAACGAGGAAACTTTGTGGGCTATTGGCTGTCTGGATTTCTTAGCGATTTCGAACATCTTGAATCTGGTAAGAAGGGTTGCTGAAGACGTGTAGGAGGGTTGATTGTTTACAGCAACTTGAACATTTTCAAGACTCAGATTTAAAGCAAGCATGTCCGAATCGTCTGCCGCCATTGTAACAGCTTTGTTGCGGGATGGCTTCTTGGTTTTTGCAGTTTGTTTCGGTCGCCCCCGTGACCTGGGCGGACTTGATATCTCAAATGCGGACTCGTTCGCCGGTTCCAAGGTTCTCGTTTGTTCAGTCGACGGGTTGGTCATCTCTTGAGACTTATCACCTAAAGTCGTGCCCGCTTCACCCGACTGGTTGCCCAATTTATTGCCCGACTCACCCGAAGGATTGCTCGACTCATCCGAAGGATTGCCCGACTCACCAGAAGGATGGCCCGATTCACCCGAACGTGAAAGGGTACTTACGGTCGTCACTCGGTCGGCCGCCACTTAAGTAGATGGTAGTGATATATCGGCCTGAAGCTCTACAATCTCAACATCAGACTCACTAGCTGTAGGTTCTATATCAACCTCCGAATCTCTTTCAGCAACGCACAGTACTGATTGCGAAGCCCTGCTGAAACTGCCCTTCTTAACTTGGCGTGCCACTTCCTGAAGATACGCTACCGCCTCATGATATTGCGCTATGCCAAGCCCCGCCATAGTTTCGCATATCTGACTTGTAATTGTCGATGCCTCGCGATACTTTCGATTCGAGTCCCAAGGGCGATTGACTGCGGGTAACACCCAACGAGCGGCAAACGATTCGGGTTACGTGGAACTGTCGTTGGTAACATCAAACTCTATTGACGACCTGACAGATGAAAGCAACCAGCGAGGGTTTAGAAGTTGCGTCGGGATTACAGTTTCCTTGCTCAACGCTTTTCGGAGGTAGAATACATGCCGACATGGCAGCAAGCGCGTGCTCATAAACAAAAATGAGCACGTCCAGTCACGCTTGGAAATAGAATATTTACATTCCTCTCATCCAGCGCGTCATCATTCTCACACGTGCTTGTGATATAGTAGACATCGGGAAAATCCTCGTAAAAGTCGTAAGATACGCGCCCTATCGCATACGAGTACTGATTGTGAATTAGCTCACACGCGTATTCGCTGACAAGGTTCGCCACCAGAGTCATTTCATGGTCATACCCGACGTGCTGCACGTTCACTTTCTTGTTCACCTCATCCATGAAACGTTTTTTCTTGGAGACTCTAATAGTACATGGTAGAGGCGATGCATTCGTCAACAGACATAAAAGAATTTACCCACTCTTTAAGCTGTTTCCACGACGCCTCCAGTCTGTTGTTGGTGTTATTTCCAAGCGTGACCGTGTTTTGACGTTTGAGGGCACACCATTGCATTCGACAATTATCCCAATTCTTCATAAAGTAAGTAATAAACGGATGTGAAGCACACTCTGTCGACGCTTGTTCTCTAGCACCCGTTCCATGTGTGTCAGAAGTTGACAGATTCCCCACGTTCCCGACTGTACCCGACTCTGACCCGACTGAGCCCAATTGCTGCCCGACTGAACTTTCCAGTTGACCTTCTGACGTGGATTCATGCGCTTCTGTACTAAAATCTACACCAGTTGAGATCACATGGCGTGGAGCAGAATAACCGATAGAAGCAAGATGTTCCAGGTAGCGCAAATGCCTCTCATACTCCATTTTTGTCTTAGCATAGACGAGCAGACTCATTACACCACGTAGCTGTTCCTTCTGCCATGCACTGAAGCCATAATCTGCAGAAGCGATTTCCTCTCTCAGGCATTTCAATACATGGAACTGACACAACAGTATAACGACGCCGGGAAAGGCTTTCTTCAGCACGGACATCCCAGTAAAGCCTTGTCGATCAACAAACACCGCAACTTCCTCCACGCTGGATTATTTGCTTTGAATTCCTCCAAAAATGTCAGCAATGTATGCCACTGTTCATTTCTGCAGCAATGCGTGTTGCACAAATTGGCCCTTTCCAAAGGTGTCATGTGCCATTAATGCAAACATCTTGTATTTTGAGCGATTCGTTCCATGTGTTGCATCGATCAGCAGAACTTCTGGAAAGTGACTGAAAAGAGACCGCATGTGTTTTGTTGGGAGCGTTATGCAGGTCGCAACTTTCTGGTAAAACCAACATTAATGTTAGTTTTTTTACTCTTGACCACTTTACTAAGGAACTGCATGTTACTCATACCTTTCCATCCACTCTGTCGACGAAGATCCTACCGACGTTCCCGGGCACTTCCCCGAACTCAGCCATCTACTTCTTCAATCGCTGCGCACTAGTGGTTGGGCCGCAATCGTTCTCGCGAGTCTTCAGTTTCCGAACTAAGTTATGAACATCCTGCGGTTTTGGGTTGCTGTTCGAGTTGTCCGTGATAAACTTCAGAATGCTGGTTTTCTTGGCACCAGCTTTACGAAGCACGTTCACGGTCTACAAGGTGCTCTCATTGTGAGAAATACGTTTAGAGGAGTGACTTGTAAAAGCCAACTTGTCCAGGCGATGGTTATGAGTGAGGCGGCACTTTGTTATCCTGACGGCAAACGTCATGTTCACTTTGTCCACGATCTGGACACAGGTATTGATCTAAACATAAAGTTCATGAATCAGACCAGTCGATATTAGTACCCTAGTCAAAACGCCAGCCGAATGAGCTTAAACGAAGACGAGCAGCCCGACTGTGCCCGACTGTACCCGACTGTGCTCACAATAATCAAGCACCAACAGCTACCTACCTGCGCACTGAAGCCTGTGGTTCGGCTCTCCTGTCTTGGTCGTTTGGCGGTTGCCCGACTGATACTTCCCATGATGCGTGCATACAAATGTCCCCGCATACTGTTCCCACACGTCGGGGATCTTAGCTGCCTTGGACCCCTTCCGATCGATAACCCCATTACGCTCTGCCACAGTGGTATTTGTACGCGCTCGGAAGATCTAACAAACAAAACACGCGTTTAAATAGAGCACTGTCACGTGAATGTGGACTCCACATGACTTGCCTGGAAAGATTCGGCTTGATACACGGCCAGGTAGGCCTTCAAATGCCTCCCACAACGGAAACTGCACCTCCCGAGGAGGCGGGGCCACGATCTCTCTTTGCCCTCCATTTTCACTCGCGCTGCTCGAGGTCTCCGTCGGTTCGGCACGACTGGGGCTCGGCGATGGCACCCACTCGCTCAGAGACGAACTCTCCGACATGTCGCCCTCGCTGTTGTCCTCCGCGTCCGACGCCAGTGGGCGTTTGGGAGCGCTGCACGGACACGGCGTCATGATCCTTCCGCGGCGCTCGTTTAGAATTCAGCCTGGTGGGGGATTTTTGCGTCTCTGGATGGCTTGGAAGGGCGGTATACTTGTCTGGCAGTATACACTTCCGGTCGTACGGATATGTCCTTATCTGCAAATCTGGGATGGGCAGGATACTCCAGGAGATGAGCTAGGGGAAGGTTATTCCCATTCAGGCAAAATACTCACTCTCAATTATTAAAGGAAGTGAGTAAATTGCCCGACTGAGATGAACCTTCCCCCCGCACATCTCAAAGTCTTTTCCGATTTGCCGATTTTGCCGTATTCGTACGGCGAGGCGGGTATATAAGACTTGTATACCTTCGTTCCAGCCACCCATAGCCTCAAAATCTCCCTCCCACCAAACGCCAGCGGGGGAATATGCCGCCGCGCCCGCACCCGCGCAGCGCGCAGAAGTGCCCTTTGCTGACTTACGATCTCGACGACAGCAATAGCGACGCGTCTTACAGCTCCATGAGTGAATGGCAGCCGTCGACAGGTCAAAGCCATGCCGAGTCGACGGAGACGACGAATAGTGCTAGCGGGTAAACCAAGCAGGCTGATGTATCGCCCCACCGCCAAGCGAGACCCAGTTCTAGCCATGGGAGGCCTTCGACGCATACCTTGCCGTCTACCAAGCACAATCTTTTCAGGTATGTTGGAATTTTTAAGTTTGTATGAACATCTAGGCCTAATTCTAATCTTTTCATGTATTTGACAGATCTTCCGAGCGCGAACGAACACAACGGTAGATGAGCAAAATACCAGGTTGGAAAAGATGAAGTCAAAGGCGCCAAGAATCCCCATCGAGTGGGAGCAATACGCGCTGAAGTTTGTTCGTACTCATCATGAGAAGTACCGATCGCAAGCTACCAGCAATCGGCCCTGACAGGAGACACGAGCCCGCGGGCGCACGGCACAGGTATGTAAACGCATACAAATTAGTATCTATTGTTACATCGGGTATGGTCAGGTTCAGTCGGGCCTGTTAGGACATCGCCAACAACTGACATGACAATGAAATATCTACTGACGACGTCTTTATATTGATGTTGTGCTGCTAACACAGATCAATACATGTGTCCAAGTAGTCGACAGGCTGAACAAGACGTTTGCTGTTAGAATAACTAAGTGCAAGCTTGAGGATAACCATTCTCTGACCGAGTATGGATTCAAAAGTCATCCCTCAAACCGAATTTCCCTTGACGCCAGCGGCTTGAAGACTGTTGACGAACTCAGGAAGGCTGGTGCAACCCCCCCAGCATTCTGAAGGTTATCAAGGACAATTCCAGCAGTAATTCAATGGCTCAGGATGTCCAAAATTTGGTGAGAAAATTGAAAGCTGGTGAATGAACAAGACCGCAGTTCCAGTGCAAAACGCTTGAAGAAGTGGATTGGCGACTTCGGTGAGGTCCCACGGAACGTCCGACGTATTTGTGGATGATGTAGATGAAAAGGTACGAGCAACGCATGTTTAACGTACAAATCATGAATTAAGAACTGACTGTTTTTTGTATAGAGAGTTGCCACTTGCATCACTCTCCAGACTAAATACATGCAAAACCTATTCCATCAATTTCCGGAAGTTCTTCGGATAGATGCAACGCATGGGGCCAATCGCTCTAAGTACAAGGTCTTTTCTTTCATGGCCCATGATGCGTTAGGAAAAGGGCAAATTGTGCAGCATGCACTCGTACAGAATAAGCGCTGGCCGACATTGTTGACTGCATTCGAGGAGTTTAAGGCGAACGACCCCGCTTGGACAAAGTTTCAGTGTGTGATTATTGACAAGGACTTCACCGAAATGTCGGTGCTGAAACAAGCTTTCCCCGACGTCATCATTCTGCTCTGCCAGTTTCATGTGCTAAAATACCTGCGGGAGGAAATTGCGTCGTCCGACTACGGTTTCAATTCGTGGCAGAAAGACCAACTGCGAGGTGTGATGAGCCTGCTTGTGTACGCCAGGACGGTGAAGGAATATGTGAGGCATTTCAAGTACGTGCAGCACCTCGCGTCGGTCGGATACACGTCACTAAGTGCATCTTCAGTGTCAGTCGACGATGTCTTGGCTTCAGTCGGGCATAAAAATCCACCTGTTGGGCATTAAACGGGGTCGTCGGGAATGAAGTGGGGTCCGTCGGGCAAGCCTTGCTTTCGAATTCAGTGGTGGGGGTGAGAGGCGTGTTCAGCACCCGTTTGTTGCTTACTTTCTCAAAACTGGGGTAATTGCCGAGAGTTTTGCCGCTTGTAAGCGGCAAAACACGGTGACGATCGGTAAGAATACGAACAATAGGTTGGAGACTTCCTGGGGTGGATTCGTTCATGGCTGTGGATGCGTGCATCGCATCTACCTTGTACTACCAAAGTTTGCAAGAGAGGCGCTTTTTAGATGAAGTATACAAGAGCGTCAACGTGCAGTCGGTAGGCTACGATGATGAGATGAATTCGGTTGCGAATCTCGTTCGTGAGCACGCCTGCGAATTGATTTACGGCCAGTACTTGTATGCCCGGGATCATGCAGCTTAAGATTTCTACGAGGGGTGCCCGGGTGTGTATTCTGTCGAGAGCAAACGCGTAGATGATGACGCACTTGACGAGCCAAACGTTAAGTACTCTGCCACCAAGCGTGATTGGATTTGCTCATGTTTTTTTAATGACAACTTGTCTGCTGCCCTGTCGCCACGTATTCTTTCTGATAAGGTCGCTGAAGAACGAAACCGTAATACCTACGTAACTATTGAACCGACGGTGGTTAATTTCATCTGTAAGATCGGCAATCGAATTCCAGAGCACGACTGATAAACCTTTGCCGCCCAAACCGTTCGCTATTCGTCGAGTAATAAATACGGTAGATCGACCGTGGGACTCTAATCGCAAATATCGCGAGGTAATTTCCATTGCGAGCGAGATGTGTGATTCCGGGGGCAGGTTTAGGCATAGCACAATATTGAGAGGCGATGACGTACCTGAGGCAAGTAGCTCGCTGTATGAAGAACCGTGATTTCACTATGCCTTCGGACGACTGACGCTGATCGGGTAGATTCGGGGGAATCGGGTACCCAACCGGTGATCAGTATTGTTGATCGGGTAGATAATAGTGTGTCCATGGATTTAAATGCCGCTACGGAGGGGATAGCTGGACATCAACAGGCTGATCATCTTCCACCGAATGACACTGTAGACATGGATCCGAGGAAGTCGGGCGTGTCGGGGTCCCAATCAGGGAGCCAGCTTGACGAATCGGGGACGCAGTCGGGGTCTGGGTCGGGCAAATCGCGGTCACAGTCGGGGTCTGGTTCGGGCAAATCGTATACCAGTCACATGATGGAGCCGTCAACTGAAACACCCGCAATATCAGCAACGCTGGAGCTCGCGCGTGACGGTGGTTTTGAGGTGGCGAGTCCCCAAAAGTCGCGTGGCCGCTCGAAGCAAACTGCTAGAGCCAAGAAATCCGCTCGAAGTAAAATTGTTTCAATCGCTCAAGACGATTCAGACATGGATGCTTCGGGCCTTAGTCTTATCAATGTGGGAGATGCTGTGAATAACGAGCCTACGTACGATTCAACAGCTGCTGTGCTGCGGAGATTCAAGTTTTTTTTTTATTTTGGTAAAAAAATAACCAGGGCGCCTATTGCGCACAAAGTGTCGTCGCTGCCCCCTGCAAAGCAACTGACCCCCTTCGAATTAACCAGGCGCATTTTTCGCATCGACATCCTTGGTACAAACAAAACGTCGGCGCTGCAGAAACAGCAGAAGAACGCAGGTAGAGCTAATTTAGCTGAGAAGGACGTGGCGGTTGAAATCATTGGTGTTGGTCATTACTCGACTAATACCCTGATCGTTATGAAAAAACTGGCATCGACCGATGAAAAGCATACAACACGTAGACAAGGCGGTAAATTGGACTGACACGATCGACTTCGACATACAGATGCCCGACCTGTTTAAAGCTGAGCCTGATGCTAACGTTCTATCCAAGATCAAGGCAATTCCGCTCCTCTCTGTGCAAGTACGTAAGTTTCATATCTGTTTTTCGTATCTCATTGGTAACTGAATTGTTTTGCGGGGCCTAAGTAGGCAGAAGCACTGGAACTTGTTGGTAAATCTGCGTTGGGGGATGACACTGTCAACACGTTGACGCTGAAGATGTTTGCAGGGCAGGTGAACATTGTCGTGATTAATACATCTGTCATAGGCAATGTCATGAATGGATTTATGCCTGTCGAGAGCATGCAAAATATTTTCACCGGTGTGCCAACTGAAAAAATACTGATCCCTGTAATCTGCGGCAAGAATCACTGGTGTTCGATCATGATGGACCTAGTGCTGAAGAACGTGTGCATTTACGACCCGATGAACTCGAGCTACGGAGTGAATCTTCGGCCTATTGCAGACAAGTTGACGATCATGGTCCCAGACGAAGCTCCAAGAAGATACCGAGTCCGAGCATATCAAAGCGACCTTGGAGTGCAAGTAGATAGCTATAATTGTGGTGTTTACATGTTAGTAGCCTTCGAACTGTTTGCCGGTACTGAAAACATTAGCCAACTCAATAGGAAGGAGCTGTTGTATCTGCGCTATCGTTATGCCTGCATGTGCTTAAACTGAAACTTACATATAATATTTGTCGATGCTTTTTTTGGAGGTATTGGCTACATCCTCATATATTGTGAGTTACTCGTCGTCTACTTGGCACTCTCTGTGGATCTTCAAAAAGGCAAAGGGCTATCCGGCTGCACGTATACAGGCGAGGACTCATCATGTGATGCCTCCTCCGGCTATTGGCTGGTCGGGCACATTCGGTTACGCTAGTCTGGTATAGTTTGGTACAAATGCACCATCTCGTGTTACGCAGTCGAGCTAAAGAACGAGTGTCATTATTAAATCAGAGCAGAATTTTCCCCCAAGGCAAAAAGGTCAAGTCCGTCCACGGTAAGCCTAGCTAGCTTAGCTGTGGAGCCTGGGTACACTCGGCCTCGGTGGGTTATGTAGCGGGGCTACACATTCAGGCAACCTCCAGATTAGTGCGACATGCACTCATGGATACATTCAGGTGGGCCACATGCAGTGTGGTCACCATTCATAGTAGGAAGCACTACTATTGGCAGAAAGCAACAGATATCTGCCAATAAGAAGCATGCATTAGGATAGAGATTCTGCCAACCCTCGTTGGCAGATCCTCTCTTTATAGATATCAGTTTTAGGAGGCAAGGCCAAAGTTAACATTCAAATTCAGTTCTCATTTCTACCCAAAAAGGTTATTAATAAGTCTTTATTTAGATCTAACTATACTTAGTGAGCTAAGTATACTTAATCTAATATAAATAAACCTACGCTTCCTCCTACACGTCGCGCA
>BSXT01000518.1:0-47189 GCA_030267785.1 Phytophthora fragariaefolia | reverse complement strand
GAGTCTTCTGATTCGGCTCACACTTTTCTCTGACGATTCTCTCAGCCGTCAGTGTTCGCGCGGAAAGATCGGAGGCAGCCGCGCCTCGCGCTGCCTCTGCTGGGGGGTCGCATGCACCGCGAGGTGCATGTGCTGCGCCGACAGGGCCATCCCTCTCTGTCGCGCTGCTACTCCTGAAGCGCACGATCGTGCGCTTCGCCCCAGTCGATCACTGGATCGTGCCGTGCAAGCCACGGCATGCCCAACACCATGTCGAACTTATCGTCTAGGTCTAGTACGATAAGTTCGTCCACGAATTGCTTCTATTCATACGAGAAGCGTGCGCGTACGACACGCTTCTCGGTTCTAACAACGACACCCGTTGCTTGTTTCACTCCCAACAGACTTCGAGGTAGTTCTACTTCCTCAAAGTCAAGCCTCGCTAGACTCTGCAGTCGAACAAAGTTGTTCGGGGCACCACATTCCACTAATGCACGAAGAGACATCTCTCGCTTCGGGTTAACATTCAGGATGACAAGGTCTGGCTTGTCATCTTTCTTCTTATACTGATAGTGACTCTCACTGGGGGGCAGCAGTCTTCGCTATAGCGTGTCTAATGTCGACACGCTCAACTGCATCACCAGCAGGGGCAACGAACCTGCTGGAAACTACGGACATTCGTCGATCCACGACGCTGCTGGGATCCAGCAGGCGCCGCATTCGAGAGGTCCATCGGTTCGTGACCTCCCGGTGGCTTCGCCACCGTCTGCAACATCGGCCGTGGTACGTTCAGATGCTGGTTAGCCTGTCGCAGGCTAAACACTTTTTGCATGGCGAGAATGATCGCTGCCTCCAAATTCTTGGGTACTCTCGGACGAGACAGGACTTCACAGGCCCATCTCTAAGGCCCTTCTGGAACGTGACGACTTTTGTCGCCTCGTCCATCGGGTTGGTCACGGTGTTCGAGACCAAGTACCGCGCTCTTTGAGCATAAGCATGCACGTCATGCTTACCTTGTCGCAGGTCGAGGAACTCGGCCCTCGCTCTGAACTCTTTCTGCGGGGGCTCATACGCTTGTCTGAGCTCCTCCTTAACCCCTTCAGCTTTTTTTAGTTTCTAAACTACATACAGCGTGTTAATATATATAATTTTGTATACTCTAGGAAAGGGAGGGAAATGGGGGCGACCATAACCTGGGCTCATTAGGGCTTGGTTGTCGCTTCTGATGTATATACAGTGGTACAAGGACACGCTTAACTAGTATATAGCGCTTAACCGTAGCTATGTTCAATGTTACAGCCGTGCAATACTGAATGTGTAGGTGGGTTTATGCAGGGCACTCGCAGTAATACATCTTCCTAAATGTAGGAAAACTGGTATCATGGACAGAGCATGTTTGGAGGTATAGCTATTTCAAGTCACATTGTCTGCAATCAAATGATGGATACGCACCACTTGACCTATGAAAGGCCATAGCCTCGGTATTCAATTGACACTTGCCCTATGTATTCAGAAGCCGGACGAACAACCAATGCTTGCTCACGAGGTCACTACCATAAACTACGATTCCCTAACAGCACGTACAAAAACCTAAGTCAACTTGTTCTGTCATTCATTAGCAACCTACTTGCTGTCGTCGCTAACTTTGCTGCCTTCACTGCTGACGCGGCGGCGCTTCGCGGGTGACTTCCCCGGAGAGCTCATAGACTTTGGAGCACGTACACAAATATTTCCCTTCAATTCCTCTGGGATGGACTTACTGTTGTTGTACTCCTCGTGCCCTACGTCCCAACAGCTCATCATTTTGTTTCCAATTGTCCACTTCGGTTTCACGCACAAGTATATAGGCCCCGGGAAAAGCAGCCATCACAGAAGTAGGTAGACGTGGCTCCACGCTTACCGCTAGGTGTTTTCAGCGTAAAAAACTTTGCAGTTGTTTTGTACCCGTTTTCGCTACCCTGAGTCGTCACGCCAATCCTCATTTTGCTCAGCAACGTGGCTGCCAGTGTCGGCTTCACGTTCTTCAGCATATTCATCAACCACGACAACATGATCTGTATATACGTGTTAGTTAGCATCCGTATACAGCATAACCATCACAGCTTATACAGCACATGCATCTTACCCGGTTGAAACGTGTTGTCTTCGTAAATTTTCTCCGGCTTCAGTGAAATAAGCTGCTGGTGTAGTAGACACATGTACTGCACGTGGGTCATTACTTTGATTTCCTTCTTCTTGCAGCAGACACGGTGCACGATGAACCCGGTGGGTAATGGCTAGATCCACCAACCCCAAAAACAGTGACCGGTAATACTCGCGGTACGTGATGCAGCGATACACAGAGTATCGCTGCAGGCGGAGTTGATCGTGAACATCGACTCCACCCATGAATCGATGGTAATCATTGATTACTTTAGGGTAGCCCATTTCATTTCGTTCACCAGTCTTCTCACGTCAACCAACAAGGTCCAGTGCGATGTTTCCACCGACAGAGAGAAAATGCACAGGTTTGCCATCCCACCAGCATAGTATCGGCATATGTTTTCACATGCTTAGAGCGCGCGAACGTTAGCGTACCGCGAAGAACATCTTTGGGCCTTTTCTTCTTCTTCGTAAAGATAGCCTTGCAAACGTCACGACGGTTTGTCATGATAGTGCCAATAGTGAAGAATCCCATAATTAGTAGCACCACCAACACCACCGACGTATAAAATCGGTCGGCAACAACGCGGCGCATGTACTTACAATGAGGCGAGTCTCCAGACACAGCCCGCAGGTTACGAACAACAGCGGCCGGTCCTGATTTCATGTCCACTGCACCCGACTCGGCAATATGCTGTTTTTGGCCGTAATACACCTCAAACCTAGCAGCAACAGGAAATGTATTATATACAGCATAAGTAAGCAATCATATACAACGGAGGCCAGTCCAGCTAATACACCAGTAGCAAAACATAACTCTTACCGAATGCAGTAAGCGGATCGTGCACAACAAAACATAAATAGGTTGGTACCCCACTTATGGGGCTTATCTTTCATATACATTCGTGTACGATTGTAAGGCGACATTGACGGAAGCATCGCTTCGTCGAATCATAGCCGTGCCGGAGGAACGCAGCTGCAAACGTCCGCTGCAATACGTGCACGACCGAGTGAATCTTCCATGCACGATCGGTTCTAGCGCGTGGGTCCAGATTGCTGTTGAAATGCAGGGCCAGTGGTTTGCGAGTTTTTCGCGGTTCGGCATAATGGTGCGTACATTACTGCGATCAGCAATCCCAGATAAACACACAACGCACGGACCGTGATTGGCTTGACCGAAAGAAAGTCTTGACGCACATCTCTACGTGTCTTCACCTTCCGAGTTGGTGTCGATCGCCCTGTTGTCTTTCCCTTCTGCTCCCGTATTATGTATATACAGCGTAAATCAATGACGCACCTGGTACCACAGTCTGGTGAACTTCGCTTGAATCTACATATACAGAGAAAACGATGCGCACCTTGATGGCTTGCTGAGTTGGGTTGCTTTGATTCGGCTGCCACTGTTTCATCACTTTCTACGAGTCTCGCAGAATGCGGGTCTAATGGCTTGGCGGTTGCAGCAGTAGAATCTGAAACTGCAGCATATGGCACGGTTACGCATCATATGTAGCTCAGGAAATACCAGTTAGAACACCATCCACTTTGTAAGCCGTGTTGCGCAATCGTACCTGGCTGAGGCATGGGTAAGGAGCTAGCAGAACGCGAAGACACAGGCAATGATCGTGAAGAACCCTTACTCGACTGGCAGGACTTGAGTACTGGCTTCATGTTCGACCGAGGCGACTTCATAACATTGACCTTGACCGAAGAGGTTGTCTTCTTCTGCAGTGCTGCCGCTTGATCGTCAGCTTCCTGTACGCGCCACTACAAATTAGATGCACACAGATATGTTTTTTTTGACAGCAAACAAGGTACCGTAAGAGGTCTACTCACAGCGAACCGCGTGCTTGCTCGCCTAGCAAGTAATCCGCTCCTTCTAAGCCGTTAGTATCTCGCCCTGGTAAAACATACTCCCAGAGTGTTCCTATTCCTCGTGGCGGAGGCTTAGCTGTCCGTCCTGCTGGATTGAAGACCGCCCAGACAACGTTGAAGTTCGCAGTCCCCCGCTCGTCATCCGGGACAGCAGGCACTTCCTCGCGAGGCGTGGCCCCCGCGTACCCACCATCGCTTCTTACCCCCGGCGCCAAATCTCAAATGACTGGCCAGAACGAGTGGCGCACAAAGGACCTGTCAGTTTTGATCATGTGACGGAATGACCGACGCCAACCTTTAATATATAATAGGATATTTCTTGAAATAGGAAGTGGTACTTAAAGAACCTAACCTCTGCGGTTAGGTATATAGACTAGTCTCTCGCCCGATCGTTTATGACTTGAATTGAGTATACCTCTTTTGGAGTGAATAATTAAATCGACTATATTTCCTTATGCTGTATATACAGCATAACGGTCACATAACCGAGCCATCGTAACGCAGCTTATATAGCTACCGGTTTGAAGGGGTTAAACACCTCGTACGTGCTAAAGCACATAGGGTCAGTGAGTTGGTGTCCGTACGACCAACTCCATGCTCGCCCGCCAAGACATGGCATGGCGAACGAAACCTTCGACAACGAGTCGACGATACGTTGAGCCGTAATGGCAGTGTCGACCTTGACAAGCCAACGGAGGAGAGGCTTGCCCTCTTTTCCAACGTAGGTGTTCATGAGGAGTTTCAACGAATCTACGCGCGGTGTGGACGGAGTCGATACCCCAACGCGAGCATCGACCTCGCGCTGTTCCTTCATGATGAAACCCTGAGCAAATCCGAGTTGCTTTGTCGGCGATAGCGTGCGCAATATCGCCGCTACCGCTGCTTCTCCAATGACTGTCGCCAGTCATTGGAGCGCCTCCCACTCTGGACCCGCCAGGTGGGGATAGTCTTCGCGTGCAACATGCGTTGCAGCCGCGTTCGGGCTACCAGTGGACATGTTCGTGTCCACAGGCAGGTTCTCAGCCCCACGTTCGTATGGAATACGAACGTGATGTTAGTCGGTCGTTGGACGGACTACAAAGTACTACGGGCTTATCTAGCTCACTATTTTAGCTTACACGTGTGCGCACGTGTATGAGGAAGCGTAGATGTAATTAGCTAAGATTAAGTATACTTGATACACAAGTATAGTTCGATCTAAATTAAAGACAATTAATAACCTTTTTCGGTAACGTGAGAACTGAATTGAATGTTAACCTTGAATTTCCCTTCTAAAACTGATATCTATAAAGAGAGGATCTGCCAACGAGTGGTTGGCAGAATTTCTGACCTAAGGCATGATCCTTGTTGGTAGATATCTATTTCTTTCTACCAATAGCGTTGTTTCCTAGTATGAATGGTGGTCACACTACAATGTGACCCACCGGAATGTATCCATTAGTGCATGTTGCACTAATGAGGAGGTTAGCTGAATCTGTAGCCCCGATACATAAACGATACGGGCGAACGACAAGATCGACGGCTTCCTATCGGATCTGCACAGCAGCATCCAAACCATGCATCAAGGGGTGGATGGTCAGCGCCTCAAACAGAGACTGCTGAACAAAAAACTAGAACATGGTGAAAACATGGTGAATTTCACTAAAGGTGATTATGTGCTACGCTCCAGAGTGGACGAAAAGCAACAAGCCGCTTGTCACCTATGTAGGGCCGTATCGCGTGGTACAAGCTGGTGCATACTTTTTCAAGATTGAACACCTCATCAAGAGAGCCGACTTAGACGTACATGCGTCTAGGCTCAAGCTCTACGCGAACTCCAGTTTGGAAGTCACGGAATAATTCATAGAACACATCTCGTCCCAGGGAATCGTCCTGGCGGTCGAGAAACTCAAAGATCATCGATGGAACCGTACCATCGGCGATTATGAGGTACTGGTACAATGGGAGGGGCTCGAAGATATTGAGGACTGGTATGAGACATTGAATAGCCTCGCACATGATGTTCCTGCTCTCACGAACCAGTACGTGGCCGCTGCGGATCAAGAGCTTAATGCACACTGGCAGCGGCCGACAACGACTTGCAGCGGGGCTGCCGTAGCGCGTGTCAGAGGAAGGCGTATACTCACCGAGTCTGAGTACGAGTCCGTACGGTCTCTATCTACGGACTCCTAGAGTCTAAAGCCTTAACACCAAGGCAACTAGACACTACGTGTCTTTTTCCAAACTGACTTTATTAATTGCCTTAAATACGGCAAGGCCGCACGTGCAAACATATGCAACTCACTATCTAGCATAGTGACTCCTAATGAAATCATCCTGACTGGCTCACGATCCACCTACTGTTTCTTTGTTATCGTTTTGGATACAGTACTGATATCTGGTTAATACTCAGTACTGATCTGTTAATATGAGTTACACACACTTAAGTCTCCCCACATATGGTGTGTATGCCACACTAGTGTAACCCCGTTACACGACTGGTGAACTGTAGCAGACAGAGCCCAGTTTGGTGACGGAGACGGTAATGCCGCCGGCCACTATGCGTCGGGTGTCCAGGTGTCGACGACCATATAAACGTGCATCAAACCCCTATTAGGAGCCAATTATAAGAATTCCGACCGTGGCTGTACACAAGGCAGCAAGAATGGAGACAGGACCTGCGGATCAACCCCGAGATACTTACATCTCGATGCGCCTTTAAGAAGTTCAAGCCAACGACCAAAGTGTGGAGTATGGGTCACGATTACGGACTGCTGAAGTCGCTGGACAATCTCCAACTACCGTCAAGCAGTGAGCCCCCATCCAGGGCTGGAGTAATGGTTTCTGTCATGATCGACTTGGGCAGACGCGGATCATACTGTCAGAGTTCTGATCGGCAAGAATGAAGTCTAGTGGCGGAATCAGGCTGTGGGGTTGTGTGGTGGCCCTGAGATGCCACGCCAATATCCGCCGCCAGATCTTCCAGGGTTTGGCGATCACACTGTGAAAAACGGGTGTCATCAGTTCTATCACAGATGGGAGAGACGATTGGTCGTGAGATCTCAAGACCAAGCCATTCCGTTATGGCGACGGCAAGCCCAGACAGTCTGGCTTGTTGAATTTCATTGGATCTGGTAGAACAGACCGCCAGTGATCCTAGTGGCATCACTGGTTGCCTCGCATGTCCCTCCCTAGGCGGCTGTACACTGCATTGAGAAGGAAGGGTGGTGACGACTATCCATTCCTCTCACTTCACATTTTACCTGCGACCCCGCAATTGATTAATACATTCGACTACAAGTTTCCGGCAGGTTCGCCACCTGCCCTGCCCGGTGTTCCTTTTCAATTTTCCGGAAAATACCACAATTTCCATTCAATCACGCAGGGTGTGGTGATGGATTCCCAGTTGCATTGACCCTGCTCGTCCGACAACAATCTAAGCTATTGTAATCGCCTCAACCTTCGTGAGAATCGTGGGGGAGCATAGAGGACCCACTTAACAATCGAAAAACAGTGTGGTTCAACTGATAGAATATCTTAAAGTTTGTATTGATCCTATGGCGTGTTGGGGCCACGTTGGGTTGGGGGACAAGCTCATATACACCATTAACCATCTGATGTTGTAGGATTGCCTCCGCGTACAACGCCTCTGCGTCGTATTGGACGTCACTTGCATAGAGACGAAGCGGCAATAGAAAGAAACGCCAACCACCCGCGCAGAAATGGCGAATCAACTGTCGGATAGATTTAAGCGCATCACCAAAGATATCCACACATAACTAGACACACAAGCTACTAATCCCCCTTATCTGGCTCCTCTCCCGCTAAACTCACTGTATCCGCCAACTTGTTGCCCAGCCGACGCCGCTTCCGCGGGCTCGATGCAAGCGCGCGGGTGCGAATCATTCCAAGTCGCAGCCCTGCATGCCATATACGCCCTTGCTGCTAGTCGCGGTAACATAGCTCGAAATAAGTGAGCGGAGTCCCTGTCAGGCTTCCCCGCGCTCTCATGCGCGACCAAGTGCACGCCTGTAGCTGAGGGACGCTCTTGCACACAGCAATCGAATGTACCCCGTGTGCGATCCATTGTGGTCGATGCTTTTGGCTTTTGGTACTATCTCTTTGCAGAAACCCAGGCTACATAGCATACAACATGGTTACTTCAGCGAATCACCATAAGCCACAACATAAACGACACCAGTGTACACATACCACTTTGGGAGGACTACACGTTCTGGCTCAGAAGTTGATTCGCCAGGGGTGCGCACGTATAGGATCGATCGATGACGACGAGATAGCGTTCGGCATGACTAGCACCGAGCGCAGCGCGCATGTTGCGCACAGCGGTTGCAGGGCGTTCCGGTACGGCGACAAACTGATCGTTTCCAACCGTAGCCCAAGATTGGGGAGCCCCAGGATCACGACGTTCACTAGCGAGCCCTTTCTTGCCCACGTAGACCTCGAAGCTACAGCAGTACAGCATAAGTGTCAGCGCGAAAGCGTCAGTGTGGATGATTATACAACATACCGCCTTGGCAAAAAGCAAACATGCTATACCGTAAGCACTACCCAGACTCAGCGCAGCACGTCAAAAACATCTTGATATCCCATTTATGAGGCTTGGGTTTTAGGTATATTTGCGTCTTGTTGTACTTAGAGGACGAGAGCAGCATCCCGTCATCGAACGAGAGGCGACGTGGCGGAACGAATCCTTTCTTGAACGTCTTCTGCAGTGTATCAACAACAGGGCATACCTTCCAGATACGGTCTGTGAACTGTCTGAAGTTATTGCTGTCGCTGAAGTGAAGGGTCCGCATGATATGGAAGGATCGATCCCGTGTCATGTACTGGCCGAACGATCCCCGTGAAATGCTGCCTCCATCAAAGGTCTGCCAATGAGGCTCAATTTCGCTTTTGTTGGGAGCAATAGCTCGTCCAAGCAGGAGGTCAATCATTCGTAGGAGCTCGACCTCATGAATAGGCGGGAGCTGCTGCAGTGCCGCCTTGAAGTCTCAACGTGTTTTTCGCTCTCGTCGAGTTATTGCGATTGTGCTTAGCGTACTGCACTTCCGCGCGCTTGTTTATTATGATGAAGGGGTAGAGATTGAATTCAGATACGATACCACTCCAGAGCATTATCGGCATGAAGAACAGGAAGAACGAGAGTGGCGTGTCATCCACTCTCTGACAGCAGTACTGGGACTAGAATATCCTTGATTCAGCCCTGGCTAGTCGTTGCTGTCTCGTAGAGGAACGTATAGATCATTCAGGTAGCTATCAACGATGACATGAATTGCTGTCTCATACCCTGCCTTCGCCATCTCCCGTAACGCGTTGCTTTGCAGTTGGCCAGATTCGAGTGCAACAGAGCATACACGATACCATTCACCATACAACATCCATAAACCATAAACCATAAATAGACTTTAGTTACGCAAACCGCATACATAAAATTACTTTTCTCCTTGATCACATTCTAAATATCATGTATGGAGCGTAAACACCTAACTCCTATTGTAAAATACCGAACAAACTTAACACTATATCTTCCTAAAATTTTCTAAAATATTAAAACTATACCCCACAACCTACACGCTACACACTACATGCTATACACTACAAACTACACCTGCACACTACATCCTGCATACTACGCTCTACGCAATACACAGTGAACGATTCATACTCACCGCGAAACGCCTTTTCATATATTGCATTTTCTTTCGCCTTTCGTCAAAACCTACTACCCCCGTGTGGAAAATAATGCACATATCCAATACTATTGCAGTCTATCCAGAAGCGATACCCGTCATATCCGATCGAGTTTGATTGTTTTTAATCTCCCGCCTTCAGATCCCCACAGATCCCTCCCTCGATCCCCCCCAGCTCCCTCCCTCACTCCGAAAGATAACTGGTCCTGTTCTAGATGAACGCGACTGACGAAGAACGCCAAGCTGTATGGGATTCGCTGCTCCTTCGTAGCAATCGAGGAGTGCTCATGCGTGGTGACATCATCGAAACTGCTGCCTATTTTCACCTTTCTCGCTTCTCTGTTGCGCGCATTTGGGAGAGAGGCATCAGCTCGATGGGCAAACCCGGCCATTGTTGACCCCTGCACACAAGGTCGCGCGCCTTCGATTCTGTATGAAACACGTACAGCTCGGAGCCAACGGGGACTACTTCTTCGATCCAATGTACGACGTCGTCCACGAGAAGTGGTTCTACGTGAAGAAGATGTGTGTATTTGTTGACGGGAAAGGACGGCAAGGCCGCTGAAGAATCCACGGTCCAATACGTGCACAGTAAACGCTACATCACTAAAGTGATGTTCTTGTGCGCTGTGGCTCGCCCTCGCGGGGACTGGGACGGAAAGATAGGGCTGTGGTCTGTTGTGGAGACCTACACCACCCAACGAGCTTGCGTGAATCGCCCTGCCGGGGTTGAGGAGCTTCGACCTGTGTCTATCACGCGCAAGATATCGCGCCGGATGCTGATTGATAACCTGATCGTTGCCATTAAAGCGAGGTGGCCCCAAAACCAGAAGCATATGCACATCCGGCTGCAGCAGGATAATGCACGACCCCACGTTGATGATGGCGACCCACTAGTGCTTTCAGCTGGATGCAGCGATGGGTGACGATCACGCTCAGCAATAAGCCATGTCAAAGTCCCGACCTCAACAGCCTTGACGTGGGCTTCTTTTCAAGTATCCAGTCCCTTCAGTGTCGTACAGTGCCGCGTACTACGGAGGCGCTCATCGCCGAAGTAAGGCGTGCATTTAACAGCACGACGGCTGACACTCTCAACAAAACGTTTCTAACGTTGCAGCTCGTAATGCGGCAGATTATGAGCTGTGGTAGGCGAAACGACTTCCGCCTAGGCCACATGCACAAAGACAGATTGCTCGCTGCCGGTACACTTCACGATGCGATACCGTGTGATATCCAGACAGTCATTGACGCTCACCTGGGCATTGCCACGCTGTCAGCACTATCAGCGCTGCAAGCAATCCCTACTCTACCTACTCCACAACTTGCTACTGCATCCCAGTGTAGTGGGACCCATCGCCCTACTGCTGGGCAGCAGCACACTACATTACCAATGTCGTCGGTGTCTGCCACGCCACCTTCTGACCTCGATACATTCCTTTGCTAGCTGGACCTCTGCAGATCTTATAACCGCCGAAAACAACGAGGCGGAGAGCTGCCATTTTTTTCGAAAGGTGCATTATTTTCATTACGGAGGTAGTATAAATCACACATTCTAACCTAAACTATAAACACTAAATGTCAAATACCAAATACTACACAATAAACCATCATTTCATTTTTAAACGCAAACACACTACACGCTTCACCCTATACGCTACACAATGCACGATTCATACTCAACGCAAAACGCCCTTACATATATTGGATTTTCTTTCGCGTTTCATAAAAATCTATAAATAATGTACACAACATTGCATACGACGTCAGCACCAACACACTTGCTGATTCTTGTCGAAATCGTCGGCTTCGGGTTCGTCGCCTGGGTCAAGATTCTCGTACAAACTTGAACCGTCTTCTGCCTTCACACAATTCAGGAATGTAACGATTTCATATGCGTCCTCGTCCTTGCTCTCGTTGTCGCTCTCGTCTGCGATAGCGATATTATCACTGTCGTGTCCGCGTGCTTGTCTGCCCGGTGTCCCTGTCTCCCCTTCCATGTTGTCAGCCGAGTCGATCAAAAACGCGCGGTCCCAATCGTCATCTCGGGCGGCATCGTCATCCTCTTTGCTATCTGGGTCAGGCAGTTCAGGTTCGTTCATAGCTCCCGGCAGCGCTTCAGCTTGACTAAGGAGCTTACCGCCGCTTTCCGTCAGGCGAGATGGCCCCCGCGTTTACCTCTTCTCCTTCGTGGCCGCCGACACTCGTGTCGGGAAGGGCTGCTGCGCCTGTCCAGGTAGTTCCGGATGACCGCGCGCGCGCCAAGAAAGTAATCGACGCCCTCCTTATCCCGCGCGTTCCCACCGGGGGGATACACCTATAGTTTTGCTCGATCATCCTCGGTGCGCGCTTCCCAGTCGCCGTGAGAGAGCTTTCTCCACAGCGATCGCCAGTTTACTCCTTCCACTTTCGTCGGGTTCCGAGCCGTCCGATTCTTGGATGACCGCGGCTCACCCGCGATTCGTCCCTTGGTCGAAACTTTGCTGACCTAACCTCGTAGACTGTTTATGATACCGGGGTAGGTTTGGTGCTCCTGTACCGCATCGCGCAAATACCGCTTCTATAGAAGTTTGTATACCGTCACATTTTGTGGTATATAATTTCATGTATGAGTGATGAGGATGGGCACATGTTGTATTCTACAAAATAGACGAAACCATAAGTTGTTGAATACACCACTCGTACTGGAGGGGTTAACCGGAAAACCCAAATTGTCAGTTCATGTATATGAGACCGCTTCAAACGACAATTCGCTACACCACCATTATAAAAAACGCTGCCAAAGATTAGCAACCGATTCATACATAAAATGTTTTATCCCGCTTGAAATGTTTTTCACAAAGTCTAAATGTAGAGCGGGTGTATCTACCAGCGGTGTTTCACCCCCGAAGGATCATCAGTACCGCAACCCCCACTGAGAGTCCGTACAGAGACCACGCTACCTCATGGTAGCTCGCCACACGCTGAGGCCATCATCGCAGCCTCTGCGTCCGTCCCAGCAGCTGATCAGCCGTCCTGTGACAGCACGATTGTCGCTGCAACTTTGACGACAATCCGCAGCGGACAAGGGGGAACTGTTACAGCGCCGGCCAACAGCTGCCAAGCAATTACGTAGATTATGATCCCAGTGAAATCCACATGGTGACAGGGAGGCTGAATGCTCTGACAAGGATAGCGCTTGGGATCCAGTATCCAAGAAAGAAACTGACGAGATTGCCCATAAGGGGCTGGGCTTCAAATGAAGAATGAAAGCCAGGCCAAGTAACCTGCCCCTGGACGATGAGCTTTAGTCAAGACTCACTGATTCAAGCGGATGCGTGTGATGGTCACTATCTCCGTGACAGATAACTAGATCAGGAACGCTTATTTAGGCCTATGTTGCGCATGGGCCCGAAGGAGAAACAACAGAGCGTTCTTACAGCTACAGCTGTGACGCTACTGGTGAAGACTGGTATAGCAGTACGACGACGTGGGACCGTACTGCGACACCCTTTAGCCTACTAGTTGCATTTCGTTGGTCGCGTCTGTCGGTATGCTTATTGCTTAGTGTACAGCGTATCAACAGCAACAACCATTTGCTATTGACGGCAGATACAATGCGTTCTCCATCCAGAGACACAGGGGGAAGTTGAATCTAAATGCTAGTCAAATGCGAATTCGTTGGCCCGCACTATGGTTCCGAAGGTTATGGTATAATCCGGATGGAAACATAACAATTGTTTGTCCATATGGATTTCCCTAAAAAAACCTTGGCTATAACGATATTTATATTTTAGTAAAATAGATGCAAATCGCGAGTTGAGACGTCTCCTTTGTGCGGTGCACCTAAGTATCCTGCGGATAGCAAGTTCTGATATTTGAAACTGTGTCGAAGTGTGTCATGCACATGCCACAAAACACCGGGCTTGTGTGATACATTGTGTAACCCCGTTACGCCCTCCTCCACCCAACCGTGTACACGAGGTGTATACGACTATGTCATGTAGGATCACAACGAAAGTCCCCGTTCCGTATAGGAACGAGCCCTACCAACAATACTCTCCCTTCCCCGAAAGGTCGGTTGAGCTTTGTTGGGATAAAACCTGAAGACCAGATCCGATCCCTTACACCGGGCTGGACGATGCCTCTGTGCACTGTCGGTTAGGTTGGTGTACCCTCAAACGTGCACCACGAACCACGTGCGAGGGTTCGGGTGCACTTAGGTTCGCGTTTACACGCTATCCCACTGTGGTCCCTCAGTTAGGAAGGGTACCGGGTCAGTTAAGACTTGTACAGGGGAGCCGAAGGAAACCCTCGGCGAAAGTCCAGGTACGATGGGGGGCTCTGCCTCGCACCCAGCAAACCCACTCAGAGGCTTCTCTCTGCCTCAACACTCGGCCACTTCTCTCTCTTGGCCTTACCAGGATGAACGCTCGGTCAACGCACTTCGAGTTCACCGGCAGCCATCAACCCGCCGAGGCCGAGTGTATCCAGGCCCCACAGCTAGCTAGCTAGCTAGCTAGGCTTACCGTGGACGGACTTGACCCTTTTGCCTTGGGGGAAATCTGCTTTGATTTAATAATTAGGGGTTCTGTAGCCCCATATATATCTAATCCTAGATCCCTATACAAATATCAAGTGTGAACAGAGCCTTCAGCTAATCACGCGACCGACGACTCGGGCTAAGTACTAATAATGTGCCCACCGATAATCTGAGTGTTTAAAACACCCCTCGCAATACTGACTACTCAAAGTACTCAGCCGGTTTTGTATTAGGACCGACTGAGCCCTCTGAGTACCTGCCACTCAAACGCGGTAACTGTGAATCTTGTCCATCTGGTCCAATCAGGAGGTCTGATGGCATTTCACCCGAATGTTCAACACCGTTAGACCTCGGCGCTGAGCTTGCCGCCCCCGGTCGAATTCCAACACCTCAACTATCGCTCTAGCGCGCTCGTCAATTCACATCACGTGAGTTTTTCGGGGGGGAACTCCGCAAGACACAACGTGTTTTAGTTCTTCGACCCAGTAACACCACCGGTTTCGTCGTGCCATTTTGTAACGGGGCTAGCGCCACGCTCGATAACTTGCGCTGTAAGGACTTTGAGGATGCGTATATTAGATGAACGTCCAAAGGGACGTATGCGATTTATTGTAAAAATGTCTCTGTTATTAGAAATAGTCCTGTCTAAAAGCTAGGCCCACTGGGGGCCACCCAGTAGGGGTACTGAACCGAAGATATGTAGTAACACTTCTGATCAATTAGACAGTGTTCCCTTTTAACCGTGGGGAGGGCAGTACCCCTAAATGCAAATATTACTGGAGAGGGAAATGGAAGCCCGTTTTACATATCGTGTCTCGGCTTCAGAGATCATGTCAGTGCCTACCAGGATCCATATCCAGCTACGTCGCCCATCACCATCGCCACCACGACTCACCTCCGATGGAGAACGCCGGGGATTGAGCGCAAGCTCCCCCCGGTCTCTGCGTGCGCTCTACTCTTTGAGGATGATGAAGAGGATGGGGGCCCAGGTGGACTACGACGAGTCCCCGAACGAGACCCTAGGCTCTCGGAGTCCAACCAAAAATAGGACGACGGCTCTACCGGCTTGGCACTGCGTCCTATGGGTGTGGCGCAATTCCAATTCGTTCTCCGAATGTTGTAACAGCCTCTTTAGCGTGTGCTAGCTCTCTTAGGAGTCCCAATAGCAGCTACAACGTGAAGCCGATACCCTTAAGGAGGTAGCTGTGGCTAGCAACGACCTGGAGAGGGTCAGTCTCGTTCCTGGTTATAATCGTTCCTGGATCTAGAGGACACATGGCTCGACAACTACTGAGACTTAGTGGTCGCGAGTATGGTTTTGAACCTCGAGATCCGGTGGAGACCGCCCGTCAAGCCGCTTGTCAGTTGCTGAGGCCCTATGCCGCGGGTCCGGTCCTTCGTACTCCTGAGACGTTGGTACAGCGCCAATCGCTTCGAGAGCCCCTTGTTTTGTCCCCGCAAGTCCCAACACGCTCAGAGGACCATTGCAACGTGTCTTCAATATCCCCTGCACGCCGGGGTTGGTCGACACAGTGCCAATTGCGTCCAAAGTCCGGCTAGTCGTCGATTTCGTGTCCACCGCGCCGGTGGACAACACAACCTATTTTATTTACCATCCTAATCTACTGTCACTACTGCTCTAATGCACTACACCAACCTGGGGCCCGATGAGCGCACCGCCGTCGCCCACTTGACCACTTGGGTGTACGCCTTGGGCATATACCCTTCGTTCGCAGTTGTCAGCACACTGGGACTAGCACTGTAGTCCTAAGCCACTTGCTCCACTGAATATCTCGGTGTGTGTGCTCGCTGAGAAATAGATCCAGTCGTCCGTTCCCTTGTCGTCGCTACTTAGAGTCACGGTTGGGGGGGGACTGCTCAGTTCGTAGCAGATTCTCACGTGAGACCTCGTCGCCCACCTCCAGGACGTTCCCCCACCGCCCACTAATTCCGTCTGTTCGCCCACCGCCCATTCATGGAGGATCCACCCAGCTTCAATCTCGTGTCGCACGCCCATGGCTCGTTTTGTTCGCCCACCGCCGATGCTGTCTGCCCACCGCCCACTTATCAAGGATCCGTCGAGCCTTTTCATACACCACTCAATCAATCCAGTCGACAGTTGTCGTCCATCTTCCCTCCCTTTTACCGGCTGCTACCTTCGCATGTTCTTCTCATCAGTCCGAATCGCTACCATATGCCATCCTGTTACACGCCTTCCTGAATGATGGGGTCGTCCGCGACCCTACCGCCGCTCAGCAGCCTTTCATATTAGCCAACTGTGACCCAACGTCGCCCATCAGCGTCTGCCCGTCCAACTGTGAGCTCGTCCACCAGTCGTCCACACACTCGTCGATCACCGCCAGCATCCTGCCCATTTTTGCTTGTCTACGTCTCTTCGCAGTTCATCGTGACGGGGTTGCACTTCGAGCTGTCGTCGCTGTACGTACAGTCGCTCTTGTCGTCGCTTCATCGCCGCTTGTGTCTCGGCCTTGATCTTCATCGTCCTGTTGCGCGTTCAAGTCAGCCGCCACTTACTGCTATAAGGGCTCCGGATAGTGATAACTCGCCAGAAACGCCACATGGGCAATCATTATCTCAGGCGCACCATTTTTATTCTCGTCTTGTAGTACATAGTTTTCGTAGCCTGAGGGCTCAACTATTATCATTGGCCTCATCCACTGATGCACGAACTTGGTAGCCGTAGAACCTCGTGGCGGGCTGTTGATCCATATGCGGTCACCAACCGCGAACGTCCGTTGCTGCCGCAGTTTTGCTTGTAGTAGCGCGCCTGGCGCGACTGCTCTTTGACCCAAGCAGTTACCGCAGATACAGGACCCGGTCCCATTGTCGCCAGTACAGAGAACAATGGAAAAGGCCCCATAACGAAGCAATCCGCCGCCACCATCACCATCATGTATATATTATTCTAAAGCCTATATTTAATCAGTACCCTTTCATTATATTTTATCCAATCACGGTGTGACGTTTATCTAATATTATCTAGTCGAACAATAAAGTATATGACTGGTTTGGAAGAAGCGTTTTTCGCGCCAATTTGGTGACAAGTGCGCCAACGTCGAGACGGCAGTGCCAACTGCACCGCAAATTCAACGCTCAGTAGTAAATTTTCTGCCACGGCGTGCATGACCGCAGCACCAAGTTCCGTACGTACGTACACGATTCAGCAGAATGGGGACGCTCTTTTCGACTTCATGGGAGTCCAAGTGAGCAAGGCGATTACAAAATCAAGGCTGCAAGGCGATTATCCCATTTGCTCATAGACGTTTAACGTTCATGAAGGATATGAAGCGCGATGACGAGGTGCGCTTAATATCGTTCCGTTTTTACGTTTGTTGTGGATAACATTTTTTGCAGCCCCTGTGTACTACGATGATGTTAGAGTACATTAAAACGAACCACCGGCGTTGGTTTAACAAGTCAGGCAAGAAAAGATAAATTCGGCGGAAAATATCATCATGCGGTTGCGCCAGCGCTTCTCCAAACGGTAAATAATCCCCTTCATTGTTTTATTCGATCGCTTCAAATGTCGGTTAAGTTAATATTTATTTTTAATCTAATATTTGTTTTTGTTTAGCCATGGTTTTAAACTTCAGGTCTCCCAGCATACCAAAAAACAGTAGGCAGATCTGGAAGAAAGTCATGTGAATTTTGCGGATGAAATTTGGGAAAAACACGAAAGCAGTTTCACGGAGTCAACTATCTTCAACGTTGACGAGACTGCCATATACTATGACACGCCACCAAAACATTTTTTGGCGGAGCGAGGACGCAAGAGATCTGCCACGGTGAAGTATACGTAGAAGCACTCGGCGAGGTTGACTGCTGTGTTCACTGTTTGAGCCGATGGTACGTATCTGAAACTCATTTTTGACGATTGCTGTGCTAATTGTGGTATTTATATTTATTTATTATTTAGGTAAGAAGTTGTCTACCCTTTTATAGCTATTGATGATAGAAAAAAGTCAAAATATTTTTATTTTGACTTTTTTTAATCAAATTTAAACAGCGGATCTGATGGTACTTTTGGTTTTCTGTAACTTAGTATAGAGCGCCTAAAACAGGCTCCTTTGCAGTGAATTTTGGCGTAAATATCGTTTTGTCAGGAATTCAAAATTTTCGTTTTCTCGGATTTTCAGTTATGTACGGAATCGGATGGTCTGACTACAAACGCGTTTTTCTCGAAAACACCAAAATGTATATTCGAATCATTTTGTATGACGGCATATGCAAAAGAGCTGCTTAAGTTTAAAATTGATGCCCCTTATGTCCTATATGCCAAAAACCTTGATTGTCACATGCCGGAGGAAGGTCAAGAGGTTGCCAAGAGAGAGACATATGCTACCGTGTGTCCACTGCCTGCGAACTGCACGGCGGTTTGCCAGCCCCTTGCCGTTGGAGTCATGGGCCCGCTAAAAAAACACCGCGGGCGCTGTGGCTAACATACTATCGCAAAGGCTACATTACCGCCAACGAAAAGGGCCTCATTTAAAAAACCGCATCATTCGAGCGTGGGCACGGATCGGTTCCAAGACTGTTGCTAGTAGTTTTGAAAAGGCCCTTCCGAGACACCCTATAGTTGAAGTTTAAAATTCAATAAATTGTTTTTACGTCTACTACGCTTTCTTGTACGTGAAGTAAACCTAAGTAAATACATCGAATTGATTTTAGCCAATATAATTCGCGGGTAATGACACGTCCGTCTCTCTATGCCCTAATTTGTCAGAGTGACGAACCGGAATGCCAGGAACTCGACACAGCTTTATTCGTAGTTGTCTGTAGCCGCTTGTGATACTGCATCATTTCGCTGGCGTTCGTTATGTTCATACTTCACAGCAGCTCGTTCGGCGACCGAAGTCGTCGTCCCATTATCGATTCGTTCGGAGTCAATACCACGGTCGAGTGCCACGCTGAGTTGTATGCATACACCGCAAACTTTACGTTGCTATTCCAATCATCTTGCGCACTGCTTGACATGAAAGTAGACACACAGTACTTCCATGACGGATGAAATCGCCAATCAACTGTGGGCGAGATGGGACCAGAGTTGTTTGCTTCGCCTACTAATTGCTTGATCACCTTGTCCACCATCTCCGGGACACCATCCGTTAACAACTACCGAAAAACACTACATTTGAGCACCAATCTTCCATCATGAACACCGCCACATTCTCCGTGTATCTCGTCACGCACTACGCAACCGCGTTCCTCGTCACATATTCCAGTGCCGCGATCACGTATCTCTCACCACCATCCGCCACAGCTAATGACCCAGCTACGTCCAGCGCCCAATATCACCTACATCACCACCTCTAAAACTTCGTAGCAGTGAAATCATCTCGCACGAACGAGCTTTCCGGTCCCCGCACTACTGGCACCCTCGAACTCATTGGTTCACTTCTCGTAGAAGCTTCGACCACCAAAACAACCGAGCTACCCGCGCGTACTTGTGGGGTCCGCTTTAGTGGTCCGCCCACACGGAACCTCGCGCCTCTTTGAAGACCGCCGCCCAAAGGGCCGGGGGTAACACGACTTGCTAGCCGTATGACGCCTTGATCGATGTCAGCCCATACGTCCGTCCGAACGCCATGTCTTGATACGTTCCGGTCTTCATGGATTGCTGCACCAGCTTGCTGTGCCCCAGGGCTTCTGTTATCTCGCGATCCGCCACTTGCTGCGCGGGATCCGTTGGCACCGTCTCCTCGCACTCGTCCAATGTCGTTTCACCCGGTGCAGCTGCCGTCGAGCCGCCTTAGTCGTTGAAGCTTCGTTTGGGCATACCCCTCGTCAAATCTTGTGCTCGTTGCACTGTACGTTTTTGCGCCACGGGCGTCGGTTCTGCCGCGTCGTATTTCGAAGCCTTCGGACCTGTCGTTCTTTCCGTCGATCACTTTGTTGTTGTTTATCTTCGCTTGCGCTGCTTTAGGCGTGGGTTCCGGCGACGTCACTATTTCTGGCCGCGCCGCTTCATCCATTCGAGTTTTGCTGTTAGCGTCAGGGGCCTGTCCGTCGGCCATACCACACTTCCTGGTGGCTTGTAATCACCACATGTCCGGGTCGCCCATCGCTCCGGACCAACAGCCGTCCCCGTCACTGCTGTTCTTGCTACATTTTTATACGTGTCGTTGTCGCCGAGCGAGCGTGCCTCCGCAGGCACATCATCCTCTGGCTTCGCATCCGCATCCGTCTCAGCCGTCGACCGCTACATCATCTGCTTCTGTCCAACTCTCATTGCTGCAGGTGCCGAGGACATCGGCCGCCACGTTGGTCGCACCCGATCTGTACTCTATTTCAAGCTCGTACTCTTGCAAGATGAATACAATCTGTGCAATCTGCCGGCTAGGCTCGGTCTCATCATCAAACATTGAAGTGCTGTAATGATACCGAACGCTCTGCCGTATATGTACGGTCCGAACAGCATGAAGCTCCACACCACCGCGAAGCACTGCAACTCCGTAATCGAGTAGTTTGACTCAGTGCTACTGCTGACCTTGCTGGCGTAGGCGATCGGCTATCAGCCGTGCCCCCGGTCTCGCATCAGGCAAGCTTCATGTCCTGTATTACTAGCCTTCGTTACCATGCGGAAGAGAATGGGACAGTCCGGGTAAAGGGCCAGAGCTGGGTTATCAACGCCGCCTTGATGGGCTCAAACGCAAACTCCTGCGCCTCGGTTCACTCCCAGTCTTGATTTATTTTTTTCAACAGTCGTGTCATCGGGGCCATGATAGAATTGAATGCCTCGGTGAACTTCCGGTAGTAGCCGGCCAGGAGTACAAATCGCTTAACTTCGATTACGTTCACAGGTCGCGGGAACTCTGCCACCGTCGTCACCAATTGCTGCAGAGGCCGCACTCCATCGGTACTCAACTTCGCCCAAGGTATCCAATATATTTCGTGCCGAATACACCCTTCTGAATTATTAGTGTGAGGCCTGCAGCCAAAAGTGGTTCCACAACCATAGCTAACCCAACAATATGGCGCTCAATGCCGTACAAATATACCAGAAAAATAAGCCACGTCAAACCACACAACACGCCGTTAATCATCCTTTAAAAAGTCGAGGGTCATCACTGCTTTATGTCGAAACAGGAAGTCAACATCGACGAGAAACTCGTCCATGTAGCCCAAAATGGTGCAGGCTTCCCTAGTCACCATCTGTCGAAAAATGAGTTCCTCATCCCAATTGCCCGCACGCCCACAGCTTTCAGCACGAAACTTGCGTTGACTTGCAATTTGTTTCCCACGATAAATTAGAGCTCTTCCCGTCTAGAGATGCAGGCGCCTTCCACTGCGAAATCGACCTTCACGATCCTGGTGGAGACTGAGGCCCTTGGGGAGGGCTTGTAGGACGTGAGGTCCAGACCCTTCGCGTTCTTTCGGCGTCGTCGACGCCGAGGGGTCCCCATGTTTCACCGACGTCGATCCCTTCGTTCTCGTCGTCGTCGGTTGCTAATACGTGAAGCCTCACAACTGCTTTAGTCGCTGGAGTCGCTGTTGCTGAACTCGTCATCACTCGGGCTTCCTCCCATCGTTTTACTGCCGCGCTGCTGGCGTCCTGACTTTGTCATTGCCCTTGTCGTTGTGAGCGGTGCTTATGGGGCGACCAGTATCACTCGTTCTCGCAGGACCAGCTACTACGGGGGTACTCCAGTCTCCTCTTCGTAGGACTGCAGCACCTCGAAGCAGTTGCGACTCGCCTAAGCGCCTTCAAACTCGCGAAGCAGGGCGCAACAGTTTAAGTCTGCCTCATCTACCCACGTCGGCTCTTGATATCCACTCCGACACACTAGAAAGTCGCGGTGTACACGTCCGTAACGTGTTCGCCTGCCAGTCCTGACATCCGCGATCCTCTTCACCTCGAATACACCTTCGCCAAGCGGCGCTTCCCAGCTATCCTATGGTAGCAGGGGCTTTGCCGAAATCTAGACGATCTGTTCCTTCGGTCACAAGTTGCGTCTCCGGTCGATCTGGGAAATGGCGTACCAACTTCAGCTTCGACACGTGCACAATCGGGAGAATGTGATACTCTGAACCAGCGATATCCAGTCGCTCAGCGTGTCAGTCAATCATTTCAGCAACCCTAAAAGGGCCGTGCCATAGGTGGGCAAGCTTTCGCGCGTAGCCTTCCTTAGCACAATCAAGATATAACCAGGTCTGTGAACCTGCTTCGATTGCGTGTTGTTGAAGAGCTTCATTGTAGCGATCGGCACGGCGCCTGATCTCTTCACGCAGCTTTTCGCGCAATTGTTCTCGCACTCGCTGATAGTGTCCTTGCACGTGATACCTCCATCGTCGACGATTCCGATTACGGCGGTGCCAGATAAAATGGCGTGTCGCCACGGGTCCGATACTGGGCCCTGTTCAGGGTGAAAGTGAGCCGCCCGGCGTACTTGTCCCAGTCTTGCTGATATCTTTAACGCTCGCGTCAGTGTCTGCCTGCTCGGCACAACCGTTGGCTTGAGGTCGGTTGGCCATCGTCGCCCGCTGGTTTTGTCCCACTATCCGGTTAAAAGCGGACAAAGTCCGACATAAAGCCGGGCTCATGATATTGCCGGATGACCTCGCTGGCTTCGAAAAGTCGGAAAACGCGTTCTTCGTAGTTTTCTGCGACGGTCTGCGCCGTACGAGAGCCACTCGCCTTCGTGATCACGTAGGGTCGACCCATATTAGCAGCTCGGTGTTCCGTTTGAACGGCTTCTGCAAGGACGGAATATGGTCCATGGCGATCATCTGGAATGGGTACGTAGCCTGCACATTCCGAGGCGACTCTCTCTGAGTTAAGGGGTGCCCTTTCCCAGTTTCACAATCCACGTATTCACCCACAAATCGCTGAAAAACTCCTAAACAGACCGCGCCAGTGGAAATGTGTCCTGACTCGCTGGTAAGTTCTCCAGATTTCTTGCTGTCCACCCTCCAAACCCTTGTGGTAGTGATGAAGGATGTCGTGCTGCTGCGTCACCGGGACGACCAGCCGCACTAAGGAGCCTCGGCCTTCGTCAGATCGCGCCCCCTGCTAGCCGGAGTCGTCGGTAGCGCGATTAGCCGAAGGCTTTGTTCACACTTGATATTTGTCGAGGATTAGATAATATGGCTCTACAGAACCCCTATTTTTTTAAATCAGAGCAGAATTCCCCCCCAAGGCAAAAGGGTTAAGTCCGTCCACGGTAAGCCTAGCTAGCTAGCTAGCTAGCTAGCTGTGGGGCCTGGATACACTCGGCCTCGGCGGGTTGATGGCTGCCGGTGAACTCGAAGTGCGTTGACCGAGCGTTCATCCTGGTAAGGCCAAGAGAGAGAAGTGGCCGAGTGTTGAGGCAGAGAGAAGCCTCTGAGTGGGTTTGCTGGGTGCGAGGCAGCGCCCCCCATCGTACCTGGACTTTCGCCGAGGGTTTCCTTCGGCTCCCCTGTACAAGATCTTGACTAACCCGGTACCCTTCTTAACTGAGGGACCACAGTGGGATAGCGTGAAAACGCGAACCTAAGTCCATCCGAACCGTCGCTCGTGGTTCGTGGTGCACATTTGAGGGTGCACCAACCTAACCGACAGTGCACAGAGCCATCGTCCAGCCTGGTGTAAGAGATCGGATCTGGTTTTCGGATTTTCACCCAACAAAGCTCGACAGACCTTTCGGGGAAGGGAGAGTGTTGTTGGTAAGGCTCGTTCCTATACGGAACGGGGACTTTCGTTGTGATCCTACACGATAAGTATTTAGCGACGGGACAGGGTTGAACGATGTGCTAGAAGGTCGCACATTATGTGGAAGGGTTGTATGTGAAGTGCGTTTAGGATCGGGTGCATTTCCACCACGATCCCGATCCGAAGAGGATAAAAGAAAGCAAGAAGAAGATCAAAGTGGGTGATATTATCGGAAGTTTTATGAGGCATCGGCGCTCTGATTACTGCTAGGCGTCCAGTGGCGCGATGTGACATCCGGGACGATCACTTGGACTCACGTGATACTGGTCACAAGTCTGACACTCAGCGTCAGTTCTCTCGTCTAATTCGGTAGCTGCACCAATATTGCTATCAACTGATATTGTAGTACGCGAATAGGCAGTGGTAGATAGTGTTCGGGTGAACATGGTGTTGCGTTACCACTTCCTACATCGTTCACTTCAACACCTAGAATTGAATATCAGATATACAGTTTGATTCGTCAATAACCTAGATCAATCTATGGATTTCATCCAGTCAAACGCATGCGTCAATTCACTGATGGGGGGTGAGGGAAGCTAAACCGGTCAGGAAGCGCAAATTTCGGTGGATTCGAGGGCTGACGCTGAGTGTCCCGCTTCGACTCACAACAGTGCACTAGCGGGGACGTGTCCGGGGAGGATTGCAGAACCAGAGGCCGTTCTTGGGTTTCAGAGACCACTAGCTACTACGCCCGTGTATGCGCAGCGTACGGCGGTACTCTCTGATGCACTGTGGCCAATTGATCGACCTAGTAGTGGCAGCATTAACCTCCCAGAGGACACGCATCGGACTACTCTGCGTGGCTTTTCTGAATGCCGAATGTGGACGCGCCTTCGAATCATATTGACCCACGCCTTACACTTTATATTATATTCGTTTACAGGGGCTGGCGATTTCCGGGCAATTGAGCTTCGTCGATTCAACCAACCGATCTCGGAAATGAACCGCCCAATACCTGTAGGCTCCCTAGGAGACTTCCGTCTCCGTCACCGACGGATTTTCCTTGAGGTGATGACATATCTGCAACCGATTGGCCTAGTTTTAAGAGGCGTTTGTGAACGTGATAGGCTATCATGTGAACTGTTATTGTGAAAGTGATAGCCTATCATGTTCACAAACGCCTCTTAAAACTAGGCATTGTGTAAAGAGCAAGTGCAAAATGTCTAGTCCCACTACCTTAAGTTGCCTACTTCCGCTTCACCCTAAGACCACCCTGGATCCCAGTCTGCACTAGTAGTTGCAACCGCCCGTAAGAGCAAACATTACGAATTACTTGTAAAAATGCACACTAAGAAGCAGCGTCCGCATCCATCTAAGTCTTGGTGGCTTTGTTTATGGTGGAGGATATGGCCGAGCGTTGTCATCATTGTTTCTGCTCTATGTAGTGCAAGCATATTACCATACAAAGTCAATACGCTGCACTGTCCGATCTTGTAAGCGCACTGCAGCTCAAAGGCGGACCAGACGGGATCAACGGCACAGCCCCCGGTGTTGACGAAGAACGATTCAAAGTTCGTTTGTGCGGAGTATCACTGCATTTGTAGGAAGCTCTATAAAAGCCTGCACAATTATTTGAAATTAGCGGTTATGACGGCCACCAACTCCCGATGCCGTGCCACGCGCCGGCATCACATACAGTTAGAAACTGCGGTGATAGCCCAAGTCTTCACAAGAAGCATGCGTTCAGTATATGAGCCGTGTAATTCGTTGATTAGCGCTGTTGGCCCCGTCAGAATCGAAGTTGGCCATCAAACGATAGACCGCCAGCCTGAACGGCAATATGAATTGCAATGATCTCCAGTTTCGCAATCTCATCGAGATCCACAAGGCTCGATTGATCACGATGCATGGTGCTACAGCCTGTAGTGACATTTGGAAGCACAGACAGAAGTTGATCGATCGATACAGGAACGACACCAATTTCCATCGACGCGTAAAAAGTGTGGATCGAACTACGTTTATTGAAGCGTGGTCTGATATATATTGCGAGGGCAAGTGTAGTGTCGCTTGTGTGTCGGACAGAGAATTGCAAAATGAATTAGATTGTATGTCATAAGCTCCGCTACCTCTAACGACCTACGACTTGTGAAGATCAGTAACATGCATTCATGTTGATGACCAACAGGCTATAGCCCGCTGGTGACGTTGAGCGCGTGATCTGTCGCCCTCTTTCTCTGCATCGCCAACGTCGCTGCGGTCACCGCTATCCTCGTGCTGTCGCGCTCAGCCTCCGTATGATTGGGAAGTAAGCGTGTCGACCGACACACTGACAGTCTTCCCTCGGTTCCGGGTACTCGTAGATGCCCCGTTTGGACTCATACCCGAACACTTCATTGGACTAGCAGGCGGTTGACGCCCCCGGCATCGATGACCACTACATTCCCCACCACGTAAAATGGCGTACGGCGTTGGCGCTGGTGGAAGTCGGTCAGGAGCGTGTACTAGTGGGTCACCTTTAAACTGCGCTTGTTCTCCCAGGAGTTCTCGGTGTCAGGTAAATCAGCCGAGTTGACCAGGTACTGCACGCGTCCTCGGCTTTGCCACTTCTGGAGCAACGTAGCGATAACGTCATTTCGATTACCTTGGTCGTAGTATAGAACAGGAGCAGCACGACGAACTGGGCGATCAACGAATTGTGGCGGGCATCCAGTAGAAATTTTCAATGATATAACTTTTCAACTGGTCCACCTTGAACACGTCGTGCGACTTGAGAGTACAAGGAAGGATAAGCTTGTAGGAGTTCTCACCGATTCGCTTGGTGGTGGGAAACGGATCCACCCAGCGAGGCAGCAACTTGTTCTTGGTTGAGTCTATCGAGATATCGTATTCTGGGGTGCTGAACGCTTTGTTGGGCATCCTTTCTCGGACGTACACGAAGTCAGAGAGCTTGAACGTAGTATGGGACCGGTGCTTGTCATAGTAGCGCTTCTGGCGAGCTTGCGCCTTACTCAGCTGGTCCTTGGCGTAGTCAATTGCAGGTGGACGATCTTCGAGGAATAGACACGCGTTAGAGGCTGCTCAGATTTGCGGTATGCGCCGACGTCCAGTATCGACCTCCATCAGTGTTTTGCCCGTGAGCACGTTGGCCAGTGAAGCGTGCGCATACTTAATACCAATCAGCCACTCAAATTGTCACCGTAGTGAGATACCGTACAATGCAAGGCGTCCTCGAAGATTCGAATCTGCTGCTCACTCTGTTCATCAGCCTGGGCTCTGTGTGAGACTGTCATGCGAAGCTCCACGTGCATGTTCGCCATCAAAGCTTGCCAAAATTTGATTACGAATTTAGGGTCTCTGTCTGATACGACCGAGAGCGGTGCGCCGTGAATGACGACGATGTTGTCAAAAACCCTTCGAGCCGCTTCTTCAGCACCTGGCGTTTTAAGTAGCGAGCGCACTTGCTCAGTCGACACACAACGACTAGAACAGCGTCGGATCCTCCTGAGACTGGTAGACTGGTTACGAAGTCCATTGCAATATCCACCCAGGAAGTGTTGGGGACAGAAAGCGGTTGTAGTAAGCCCTTCTTTATCTCGCCAGTCTTGTTGCGCATGCACGTCTCACAGGTGCGACATAGTCAGCAACAGTCGATTGTAGACCATCCCAAACAACATCTTACCCTATGCCCGCACTATCCCAGGATGCGCGACGGCGGCTGCATCGTGATACTGGATGATTACGTCCGGTCTCAATTTGTCATCCCGGGGTAGGAAAATTCTTTGGTCTCGGCGACTCGCACCACGATTAATCCATTGTCCAGGCTGTACTTGTTCTTGTTCGACGGGTTCTCGTGCAGCTGCTGCAGTATGCATTGGCAATCAGGATCGAACGCGTAAAGAGCCTTGATACGAGCAGCCACGGCAGGATCGCATCCAGCGATGATGATGGCACTGACAACTACGGGTCGGGGGAGCGCATCCGCCACCTCTTTGGTCCTGCCTGCTCGGTGGAAAACGTCAAAAGTATACTGGCTAGAAGTATCGAACCAGCGCAGCAGTTTCGGAGAGGGTTGTTTCTTTGTGAAGAACCACTTGCACGCAATGATGTCGGTGTAAACAGTGAACTTATCGCCCAATAAAAATACGGCCGCCACTTCTCTAGGCAGAACGTGGTACATACAGTTTGTTGCGGGGCTACACATTCGGTCAACCTCCACATCAGCGCAACTTGCACTAATGGATACATTCGGGTGGGCCACATTGCAGTGTGTCCACCATTCATACTAGGAATCAACGCTATTGGTACAAAGCAATATATAGCTACAAATAAGGAACTTACATTAGGACAGAGATTCTGCCAACCACTCGTTGGTAGACCCTCTCTTTATAGATATCAGTTTTAGGAGGAAAGGCCAAAGTTAACATTCAATTCAGTTCTCGTTTAACCACAAAAGGATATTAATTAGAGAGTGAGTGCTGCACCCACCTCATGTACATGGTACGGGGCTCCATTTTACCCTACCCCTTCTATCCCGTATCTGACAGGGGTATACGTCGTATACTATTTTTCTCCCCCATTCATTTTAGAAACGGGGGAAATCAGCCACACCCAGAAAGCCATGGCGCCGGATCTGCGCATCAGAGCTGTGGTGTGACCGCCGCAACAGGGGAGGGCGAATGACAGTGAGAGGCGGTCGACAGCGCTGAGGAGAGGGCGAACTCGGCGGAGGAGGCAGTTGAATCGGGGGAAGGGGAGTCTGGTACCGGCAGCTCCTCGTCCAAACAGCGCCGGTCGGAGGCTTGCGGCCACCTCCAGTCAACACAGAGCGGTGAGCAGCCCGTGGTGCTGGCGCCTCCACTCGAGACGATAGAGTTTGCTTCTTGGGATTCTTTGGAGGCCTACCTAAAGGACTATTCGACCGAGACATACCAGGTGAGGTTAGCGTTTTGGGTACGATAACTGATGTCATTAGTTACTTCTACGTTGTTATGGCTGCTACGGGAAGTGCTTCCGCGTGCGCATCAACAAGGTCGCATTTAAAAACAAGAAGATTACTGATTGAGCGTCCTCGAAGCCGCTTGTACCCAATGAGTGGATGTACTACGGGAAAACGTTCGTCTGCACGCACGCAGGGAAATACAAGGTTGCGTGGTCGAGGCAGCAGGTAAAGGCAACAATTGAGGGCTCTGGGATGTGACGCGCAGGTGTACTGTGCCAGTTGGGAATAGTTGGGCTTAGTTGGGCTCAGTTGAACTTAGTTGGGTTCTGGATGGGCTCACGAAATACTTGTGTTGTTCTTGTGTGCTGTGTAGGTCCACATGATGGGCGACATTTGTGCCCACAGAGGCCTCAGTGAGACCGTTTGCAACCGAAGCGAAGCGAAGGTCTGTAATGGTCGGCGCGTGGGCCGGAGTAGTTCTCCTTGCAAGGTGCGATACATGTTTACTGACGCCTTGTCCGCCATGAGCGAAGCGAAATTGGCGGTGCAAACGAGGAGCTCACGAAGCAGCGTCCAACCCATAATACGGTACGTCGTCCCTCCCAAAAACCCCCACCAATAAGTCAGACGCGACCAGTATACGATCCCAAACAGAGTCTACCCTACCAGCGCAAATGCAAGATTGAGGAAGGGAATACTAGTAGCTAAGTGGTTGAAATCCCTCTTTTTTATCTAATTATATTTGTTGAGTCGTGCATTTCATCTTGGTGGGGCCAGAGCATGGGAAAACTAGGCAAATTGATATCCTTAGCATAGGGGGCCATGCCAGGGTAAATTAATGTATTTAGTATCGAAGCATGTGGCGAGCCTGTGGTGCAGCAGAACACTAGGCCAGCTTCGGACTTAAGCGTTTCTTGCGATGTCTGGATGCTCCGAGTCTTTTTAATAGATTGGCTATACATGTATGGTGTATAGTTTTTGATCCGGCTCTCTTCAATTGGGTGCTGTATTTGGCGCAGTGTGGGTGTCAGATGGCCATTGTTGTGGATTAATGGGAGCTGCTTGGGCACAGTTGGGTGCCAAAACTCCATCATGCCCCGTCTCATGTGCATGAGGTGGGTGCAGCAACTAGTGCCTATTAATTATCTTTATTGAGACCTAACTATACTTACATAGCTAAGTATACTTAATCTAAGCTAATTACACCTACGCTTCCTCATACACGTGCGCACATGAGTAAGCTAAAGCAGTGGGCTAAGTAAGCCCGCTGCATAGTTCCTTCTCGTGTGCTGGTCATCGGCGCTTGGTGTCGCTCAGCTTGCGGCTCAGACGCGACCGGATGTTCGCCGGAGTCGTGCACCTGGCTGAGCACTCCTCCTATTGCCACGTCCGAGGCATCAGCCGCGCGAAATCAGGAAACCGGAGCACCGGAGAGCGTTAGGGTAGAGCTTTGACCCGCTCAAATGCTATGGTCTGCAGCGGGCCCACGTCCAGCTGCTGGGTAGTTTGAGCAAATCGGATAATGGCTGCACTAATTCGGCGCACGTGGGCAGGAATCGTCGTTAAAATTCACACAATCTCAGGAACCGCAGAAGTTCGCGCGCGTTCGTCGGAGCTACCATTCCTCGGATAGCTGCCGTCTTGGCCGGGTCCAGCGTGATAGTAGAGTTTGCAATACGATGCCCGAGAAAGACGACGGCGTCCTGAGCCAGCGTACAGTTCTTAGGGTTCGCATACAGTTCTGCCGAGCGTAGAGCGGTCAGCACGGCGAGCAGGTGTTCCACATGATCACTAAGCGTCTGGAAAAAACACAACTGCCGTCCGAATACACCACACAAAAGCGCGAAAAGCGTGAGTTTCCGAAAATATAGAGCATGAGGTGCGTCCAGGACCCTGGCATACCCGCCAACCCCATCGGCGCCACCACCCACTGAAAAAGCCCACTGTCCGCTTGAAAGGCTGTCGCTGGTCGTGAGCCTCATCTGGTGGTACCCGGATGTCAGATCGATGTAGCTTGGAGAGTGTCGAGTACGTCGTCAATTCGGGAGAGCGGAATACGCGGTACCGTAGTTTGCGAATTTAGATACCTGTAATGGATGGCCCAACCGACAGGGTGGGATATGTCACCAGCCCGAATCCAGCCAACCTTGCGATCGCTCGCGCCCGCGACTGGGTCCTTTTGGGGGGCGGCAAAAATACTGGAAGTCCACGGCGAATCCGACTGTGCAATCCAGCCCTTCCTTAGTAGTTCCGAGACGTACGCTGCTAACGCAGCGCACGCGACCGGGGAGTGGAGAAGTGGCGCTCTTGCCGCTGGGACTGCACCTGAGCGCAGCGCAATTTCGTGCTCCACGTCCCGCTCTGGCGGCAATCGGTCTGGGAGCTCTTCCTGCGAAACGTCTTGAAACTCATGCATCATGACACGAATTTCTGCTGCCACCGGATTCGTACCTTTGTGGCGGGCCGTCTCAACCGTGTGGACTTCGGCGTACACGCCGGCCTCCAGTCGTTGCCGGAATTCTTCGAATGTAATCTTTATTGCGTAGGAACGGAGGTCCCACAAGCTGATCAGTGTTAGAGTCGGAAAATGCGAGCGGCTGGCTCGCGCAATCAATCGCAGGATTGCCCTGCATCGGTGACCATAATACCATCGTAGTCGAACGTCATTGGCCAAAATATGAACGGCACACGATAAATGACCGAATCACAATCCACCGTGAGCTCACATGATGGAACCAGCCGCTACTGAGCACCCCCATAAAATCCACGTGCGGACACCTGAATCATAGGCATCTGTGTTGTGTCCATTACTCCGTCTTTCAGGATGCAGGGAGACGCACCCGAGTCGATCAGCATGCGCAGCGGTTTGTCCGCGATGTAGACTGTCTTGATGAGCGTGCTAGAGCCCGCTTGGAGTGTCGAGAGTTCCATGATCTCAATCGTCGACGTTTCAGTGGGTATAGGAGATTATGGCTATGCAGGCTCGACGGACACTACACTTACGTCCGTCGAGCCAAGCTAGTTCCCCGCCCCTCCCCTGGCCTTGCCCAGCTGCTCTACCACCTATCCCCTTCCTTCGCGGGCAGTTGGTGTTCCAGTGACCACTTTCTTTGCAGTAGAAACAGAGGTTTTGCTCGCGGCAAGTACGCTTGTCGATCTGGTGGCTGTCGTTCACAGATAGTTCCATCGGAGTCAGTCCGTTCTCAGCGCTGCGGCTAGGTTGCAGAATAGCAGCTCGAATGCGATCGTCAGAGAAATGTGTGCGCTCATAAGACTGAGCTGCAGCAATTGCGTCTGTCAGCGTAGCATAGCGCAGGTACATGACCTCTTTTCGTCTCCGGCTTAAGACCCTCACAAAAGTGATCCACCAGATCTAGGGGGTGCATGCCGTGGATTTGAGCCATGAGACGTCGAAACTCTTTGACAAAGTCGTCCACGGATTCACGTTGCTTGCACTGGCGCACCTTCGAACAGTCGGAACTGGTGGTCGGGCGGTACGAACTCCGCCGTCAGTGTTGCGTGCATCTCATCCAAAGTAGCGTATGTATATGCTCGACCATACCTTTCGCATGATACCATGACGCTGCACCGTCACTAAAGTTGGCTGCGAGCATAGATTGCCGCAACGTGCGGCCCGTTGTGCGGGTTCGTGAAATCAATGCACTTCCCTTGCGTGAAGAGTTTCGCCCGAAAGATGAACTCGTCCACGGATTTGTGTGGATGACCGTGGTACGTAGGCATGGTGTTGCCCTCGATCTTATGCTCACGCTGCGGTGAATGAGCTTGCAACTGATGCTGCACTTGCTGCTGGTAGTCTTGCAGGTAAGCCTGAAAATCTTGTTAGCTCTGGGCGTTCTGCTGGCTCGGACTTGCTGCGATGTGCTCATTCTCTTGCCTGAACTGGTCCGGTTGCATGCCCTCAGTGTTGTGCTCCATGTTGGCGTCCGCCATGGTACACGTCAAAGTTGAAGTTGAAGTTCACGGATTGGTCAAAATACGCCAAGCGGTATCGCTGATTCGTTGGAAGTCCGGGTAGTCAACTAGGGTTGATTGAGGTATATTGTGTTACTATCTCTACCGCTAGAGAAGAACTCTAATAACCATGCCAGTCCAGTATTTACAGCTTGACCGTTGTTGTGGCAGCCTTCCGTTGCCCCGTTACCTCCAACTCGCCTTCCGTGTCTCTATCACGCTCTCTCCTTCCTCCATTGTTCAATATCTCCTTTCATTCGCTCCTCTAATCCGCGGCAAAGCGCGTGCGCTGTGCCTTCAACTCTCACCTGTGACATCACGCTAACTTTGGTGTCCATAGCCACGTTCACAAGCCAATCCGCCATCTTGTTGTGATGGCGGTAATGGTGCGACCAGCTTTCCACCCCGCAGATATCAGCGAGTCTGCTGCAAGTCTTGTACCAGTATCTCATTTTTGCCGCTTTAGGCATCGTCCGCGTTCTCATCATCCGGAGAATCATAGCGCTGTCCCCCACGATGTGAATGCGTGTCTAAGCCATGTTCACTGCCCTCAGTAGTAATCGGTGCATCCCTATAATTTCCGCTTCATTATTGGTCGTCGTCCGCCGCCCTAGCGCCGTCACTGCCGCCCATTCCGGTGTCGCTGTATCGTCATCCTCCCGCAGGACGATGAAGACACTTCCGCTGCCGCCTGGGCCTGGATTGCCCCTCGAACCACCGTAAAAAAATCCAACCCGCTTCACTCTTGCCCCTACTGCCACCACCTGGTGCTCCGGTTCGTTGTGGACAAAAGTCCTCCATTTCGTTAGAATGAATTCCGCTATTCGCAGTCGCAGTTCGGATAGGTTGTTTAGCGGGTACAGTCCGAGTTTGTATCTCTCAAAGGCCTCCACTATGCTGCCTCGCGCCCCACTGGTCACTTCTACCATTTTCCGTTCCTTCCGTCCGTCGTGGTGTACCCGATCTACGTTCCGCCTCCAGATATGTGTGATGAGTACTGCCACTCCTTGTTGCCATAAGTCTGAGGCAACCTCTATTACATCACTCCAGGGCTCGAGATTCCCCGTTCTCCCCCATTCCACCAGCCAGCTGGGCAGCATGCGCAGTGTGAAACTGAAAATGTCCGGTAGTGCCGCTTCTCGTTCCTGTTCCGTGCACCTCTGTCCACTTTGGGCAAGCCCCCATCCTTGCAGCATCATGGTCCAAAGTTGCGCCGCCTCCGGACATTGCCACACTAGATGTGTGGTTCCAGTGGTTGTTGCGTTTGTAAATCTCGTGGCCGTGCATTTGAATTTGTGCTCTGCTCCTGCCCAGATCCGCAACCTATTATGCTTTAGTTTCACAATATTCTGCGTATGGTACGCTGAGACGCCTTCCATGCGTTGGATCCGCTTCCACGACACCTTTCTCAAAGCTCCCGCAAGTTTCTCGTTTGCTGCTGCCAATTTCCGGTCCGCCCTTTTGCAGAGGTCCTCCGCCTCCTTATTCTTGTTCTTGTTCATCTGTTGTTTGTATTTTCTTCTCGACTGCGCCCACCTTCTTTTCCCCGCCCATAGCGGCCGACATCTCGTCAACCACGGGTGCGGCACCGACCAGACTGATCGCTCTCCAACCCCCAGGAATCTCGCAATCGCTGTGTCGACGGAATGTTGCTGTCGATCCCAGTCAATCCTCGCTGGTGTTGGGCCCCATGAGTGTTCGATCTGCTTATTCTGGCTGTCCGTCACGAGGAAGACGTGATGTGGGTCCTCCAATTGGTGCGATACCTTCAACACGTTCCTCTACGTCTTGCTGAATAGTATTTCCGGGTAATTGACCAGTAAATTAAGGCTCAATTCCCTGAAGAGGTGCGCCACGCCGCTCTCCATTGGTATCTGGTGTGCTTGCGGTGTGAAGAGCACCCCCTCATCTTCAAGCTTCGTAATTTGCACCACATCCTTCACCTTTCTTCCTCTTATGGTGGTAAGTACCTTTTTGTAGTCTCCCCATTTACCTTCGCCCCCTTGCGTGTTGCCAAGCCAGAGTGCCGTCAGCATCACTTCCCCAATGGTCTCTGTGTAGCATTCCCCGCTCGTCTTGTGCCTCTCATTTCTCCGCCTCGCTAAGTTGAGCCGAGCCTGCCCTGTGCAGTGTATTTTTAGGCCGTGAGTAGTCCATCGTGTCAACAGTCCGTTATCGTATCTGAGTGCCCTCCTGATGTCTTGCAATACTGCTGTGTCGTCCTTAGCGGGGTGATGCATCTCGTGAAAGTGCGCTTCAACCCATGGTCTCCCTGTACCCCACAGTGTACCTTGGGGCTCCGCCTTCGGTGTGATTTTCCTTGGTACCAAGAAATCGGTCTCTCCGCAATCCCGTTGCTGCAGTATCTCCCCAACCCTCTGCTTTTGTTCGTCTGCCGACAGCGCCCATGCACTCACTGTGCAGGCACTTAGGGTCATCAGCTCCACCCTGATGTTGGGCGTCCCCAGCCCCCTTGCTTGGGGTTCCTCCCCGCCACCGCTGATTGCACCCAACCGGCCGGTGAGTGCTCTGGAGCCATGAATTTGGCCTTCCACACGTAGTTTCTGATGGACAAGTCGGCTTGCGTGATAATTTCCTCGGTGGGCCAGGCGTGTCTGGCCACATACAGCATTTTTGGTATAATTACCGCCGCCGCGATAGCTGACCTTTGTTGGACACTGTTCGTTTTCGCTTCGGCTAGTACCAGTCGAACTCTGAGCGCTGCAAAGGCCCTCTTCCATGTCAACTTGACGGTGCTTCCTGCCCCCGCTAAATGTCCTAGATATCTGGTTGTTGGTGTAACTTCTACTGGTTGCGGCACCCCGGCCGTCAGCTCCCCTGCCCCTGTACGTGTGCCTCCAGTAGTAGTCACCGTTGCGTCGTCATCCTGAGGTTCCTCCAGCCCAAGTCTAATTGCCGCCGACTTCTGCACGTTGCGTTTCAAACCTGAAACCCTTGAAAATTTTGTTACTGCTACTATCGCCGCCTCCTGCATGTTTTTATGAGCTATGTAGATAGCGGTGTCGTCCGCATATCCTGCCACTCGAATTGGTGCTGTTGTGTAATCCCCCCCCAAGCTGTATTCCTTCCAACTTGTCGTCACTTTCGATGACATCATATAAAATGTCGACTGCAATGATGAATAACAGCGGTGCAACTGGGCAACCTTGCCGGATGCCACTTGTGACCTGCACTTTGTCCGATAGATGTCCATTAGCGAGAAATTGCACCGTCGTGTTCGTGTGAGTTGCTCGAATTATTCTGCATAACTTCGGTGGGAAGCCTTTCGCCTTCAAAATTGCCATGAGAAATTCTCTGTCTAAAGAATCGTAAGCTTTTGCAAAGTCGAGTAGTAAGACCTGCGCTTCGGTTAATTCTCCGTTGCTCCGACAAATCTCTTTGGCTGCCTCCAGTATATCAATGGCCTCGTGGATGGTTCTGCCTGGTATAAATCCGCACTGCCTTCGATTCACCAGCTGCAAAATGAACTGGCGTACTCTCCACGCTATGATCCGCGTGAAGATTTTATAGTCTGCATTGAGTAGCGCTATCGGTCTGTAGTTCAGCGGGTTAGACGTATCCCCTCCCTTTCCAATGCTGAAAATGTATGCCTCCAGAAAGCTGTTCCAGGCATTCGTTGTATATTCTAGTCAACACTGGCGTTAATGCAGCCGCATGATCACGGTACCACTCGTTCCCCAGCTGGTCAGGCCCGCAAGCTTTGCCTCTTTTGCCTTTGGCTATTGCTGCAGCCACTTCCACCTCTGTAATCTCTTCATCCAGCTCAGGAAGGTCTACCTGTTTCCACTTCTTGCTGTAAATACCAATAAAATCGTCAATGTTGCTTTTGTCTTCTGCTTCCCATCGAAAAATGTTCTCCCAGCTCTCTGCAGCTGATATTGGCCTATCGTGGGTATCCCGTGTACTGTCCTCCTTCCTGGAAATCAGTGTAGGTATAGTGTTGTCCGCAAATTTTGTGCACACCCTCTTGAAGAACCTCTTGGTGGACGCTTTGGAGCTCCAAGCGTTGCTTGCCACTAGAATTCGCCGATTTAATGCACGCCGCGCCTCCTGCGTTCTATGTAGAGCCGCCGAAAGTTCTTTTCGTGCCCCGTTTTGGTACAATTGTCCGGTTCCTGGTTTCGCGAGCTGAGCCTTGATTCGTTGGATACGTTGTCTAAAGCCGACCGTCGTCCGCTTCTTTGCTGCGGTCTTTAGTTTGTTCATGTCCGCTTTTAGGTTCACTTTGAAGTCATACCATGACTTGGCTGCCTTGCCTTCTGTGTCCTGCTTCAGTTTGTCACCTAGGGTTTCGATGCTCTGCGCAATCAAGCTGTTCATTGCAGTTTGCACATAGGCAGGAGCTGGATACAACTTCGGCCTCTTCTTGACCCGGATGATGCCCTTAGGCGAGTGCAGCTCGAGAAGAACTGCGCGATGGTCCGACTTGCAGAGTGCAGCTTCCACTTCTGAGCCCCTCACTAGCCCTTTGACGGTCGTACTGACGTAAAACCGGTCGAGCCTCGAGGATCCTTTCTTTCCGCTGGCTACTGTATGAAAGTGGGTATGACACCTCTGTGCATATTCCCTTTTTGCAGTGATCCCATCCGTTCTCGGAAAATTGTAGAAGCCTGTGTCCCAAAGTCCATGCGTTGCTGCGAACCCCTCCAGCTCCTTTGCACCTAGTTCCAGCTTGCGAGAGCCTCCCTCTCGATCAAGCCCGTTATTTGCCACGCAATTGAAGTCCCCTCCATATATAATGCTAACATCTTCCGGAAATGTCAGCTGATGTAGCCTTCTGAAAAATAGTACCCGAGTCACTCCGTGCACTGGTGCGTACACGTTGACAAATAGTATCCGCTTGCCTGCCAGCTCCCCTGTGACCATGACTAAGTATTCGGACCATTTGTCTGCGTTCCACGCTTTCACGTTCCGTACCGCCCCGTACGGGTTCACTAAAATTGCTACGCCGGCCCTCCTGTCATTGCCGGACGCCCAAAATGAGAACTTGTTCGCCGTTGTATAATTAAACCCCCACATGGCCCCATGCTGTTGAGCCGCGTTGTCATGTTCACTCGGGTGGAGATGTGTCTCCTGTAAAAATATCACATCTCTCACCCCCCTTCGATGCTGGTCTTTAAGCCCTTGAAGTTTGCTTCCAAGGTTCCTGATGTGCGTTGCCAGTCCACGCACAGTAATTGTTGTCACCCCGATCGTTCGGTCCTGTTTGTGTTTTTGCGCTTGCATGTGCGAGTTGTATCCCAATGCACGTTTCTTGTTTCGCTTAAGCTGCCTGCCCAGCCTCCTGAAGTCTGTCTTAGCCGCTTCTCTCCTTTCCTCTCTCGTCTGCCCGCTGAAGTAGTCTCGGATTGATCCGGTACCACCCCGCTTCTTGCCCTGCTCCCGGCGTTCGCCCACTGTGGCTTGGGTCGTAGCTGGTCCACTCAGTTTAGAGTGAGCCCGGCCGCCCCTCTGCCTCGGCACCCTCGGAGGTAGTCATTGTCGTCTGCGCATGTTGGCCGTCATTGGTCTTCCCGGAAATGTGGTGCTGGTTAAGAGGCTCGAGTTCCTGGTTGCTCTGACCCTGCCTACACTCTGCTGGCTTCTCCTTCCAGATGCCCTGCGTAGCATCTCGTTGCTCTTCCTCGGTTCTAGACTGACTCAACTCGGTGCTTCGCACTTCCTCTACTTCGCGAAGTACATCCTGTCTTCCCTCTTTTGCCTGCGTGGATAGGTCTTCCTCCTGCGACCATTTGTTCATAAAGAGCTCTCTTTGTGCTCCCGCACTACTTCTTTCGTGTCCGTTGCTTGGTACTGACTCTAGTTCCAGTGCTGAGTCTGGGCTCCCATCCTTGGCTCCAGATTCTGCTCCAGTGTGCAGTTCGGTCGCTTTCATGGCTTCCTTTGCCGCTCTCCGCACGGTTTTGATGGTTTGGGCTGCTGCTCTGCCGGTCTTGTCCTCGTCATATTCGATGACATCAAGAGCCTTCCACCCATGTTCGATCAGGATCTCGTTGCGTTTCTGCGATAGAGCAGCTATGTTGGTCGCATAATGCTCGTGCTCCTTCGCTTGGTAGTTAACCGCTTGAAAGTGGTTTCCTGTATCGTTCCAGCGTAGCACCATCACTGGTGGGGTTATCCGTGCTGCTACTAGATCACCTAGTAGGCCCAGAGCATGCTCTGTCGGTACTGGGCAAACTGTTCCTGTCTCAATCTTCATGTCGGGTGGAGCCTCAACCTCATGGAATGCGTACGCCTGCATTCTCGCTTGGCCGTCGCTCTGCACGTCGAGCACGTAGATGGTCTCCCTCGCATATTGCGTCATGGCTTTAATATGCGCTGGTCGTATCCAAAAGGGCATTGGCACGTGAGCTCTCACCGACTTGTCCCGCTGGGCAACATAATGGTTTACTATCGCGCATACTTGTTCCTCGTGAGTTCCGGCTGCCGCTGTGTGACACCCGCTCGCTCTTAACTCCGCCTGCAGATCTTGCGGGTGTAACTTGACCTCGTCCATGATGTTTGCGATCATTGCATTGAGGACTTGTTTCTTGAGGAGATTCGCACTGTCAGCTACTTCTTTGGACACTGAGTCAAGCCCCTCTTCGACATTAAATAGGGCTGCGTAAAAGGCTAGCCAGCCACAGTGACCGTTCGCTGCTACATTGACCACTTTGCCCCCTAGAGTTGACAGCCACGCTGATAGCGGTGCACATGCATCCGTTGAAGGATTCACTCGGGTGATGCAGCATTCCTCTTCCTGAGCCGCTTCTGGCTGAGTTGCGTCTGGCTGTTCCGCCGCTCCTGCTTCCGTTTTCCGCTCTCTTGGGTTCTCCTCTTCACCTTCATTGACATTGCCGGATGTTGCTTGCATGTACTGGTGAATAAACTGCTGTCTCGTTGTTTTTTCCTTTCCGGGATGCCTCCGTCGTCCTCCGCTTTGGTGACACTGACCACGTTTTGACCGTTGGTCTGCTTTGCATCGTGTCCGCTGCATATTCCTCCAGCATGTCCTGTGCTCGATCCGGGATCCAGTTGGCTGCTGCCTTCCGTTTAGGGGAGAGCGATTGCTTCCTTGTTTTTGCTTTTGACTCTCTTGCGCCACCTTGTGCGCCGCTCCTACTGGTCTGTTCCGCGACCTGCTGCCCTTGCTCCGAGGTCATGGTTGTGCCCACCTCTTGACTGTTTGTCTCGGCCTCTGCCTGGAGTGTGACATTGCCCTTGTACTGGGGTCTGATTCTCACAGTCGGCGGCCTTCCTCTCAGCGTGTTTGCTGCTGCTTTCTTTTGCTGTCGGTTTGTTCCGGTCTCCACCGCGACAGGGGTGGCAATCTCTCGCTCTGCTCGTTCCTCTACCGCCATGTCCGTCATGTCAGCATCCTCCAATCGCTCGCTCGATGCATCGCTTTCGAGTTTGTGCTCTGGTATTCCAAACTCCGGCTCCTCGCTCATCTGCACATCTACCACTCTGGTCGAACACCTGCCCCTGGCCGCCTATCGTCGTTGCCTCACCTGCTTGCGTGTCCACCCTTTCGTGGTTCTCCCTCTCCGTTCCTGCTGTTCTGCCTTCTTGTGATTCCTGCACCCCGCTGTTCTGCTCCAAGTTCCGTTCTGTCGTCTCGGGTGTTGGTTCTCCTTGAGCCTCCGTGGCTGCTGCTACTTGGCTGGACGCCTGGCGTTTGATGTTTTGTCCCCACTCCTGAGGAATCGAGAGCTTTTCCCCCTCTTGGGTGCTGGATCCACGTTTCGGTGACATTTCTCTCCTGCTCGTCTTCGCACCTGCGTTGCGCTGCGTTCCGGGTTTCTTCTCGAATAGTCTTCTTTCTTGTCGTAGCATCGCCTCGAGATCCCCCATCGTTTTTGGTTGTGATCACGCCCCGTAGTCTCTGCTGCTTTGAACCAGGTTGGTGGTCGTTTCCCTTCCAAAGCCAAAGTATGTTTTGTCAGCGCTGCTTCCAGCTCTGTATCCAGCACCTTGCGATATTTTGCTGGGTGCTCCTGCGACTGGCACCTCCTGCACGGCCAGTTGACATGCGTGTTGGCGTGATGGATGACTATCTCCGCCGAGTCCACCCCTATGTAGCCCTTCTGTCTGAGTGCTGGTGGACACGACGCCGCATGCACCCGGACATCCAATTGCTGCGCCTTCACTCCCGTCCTCTCTGTCATCGGATGCTCCATCTCCTGAGCTTTGAGTCCGAGCTTCTTTGAAAGAATCCAGTACATGTCTCGCGAGGTAACCGCTCCTTTGCGTACTTCTACTTCGAAAGAGTAGAAGTCGAGCATTACTAGCTCCTTCGTGGTTGCTGCGCGCTCTCTGATGCTCTCGTAGTCTACCAGCGTAAGTGGCTTGCCTGCTAAAGGCATCTGCCATCCAATCCATCGAGCTGCGGATCGGCGACCTTTGAAGGTCACTGTTACTACTAGTGTGTCCATGTCTAGCGAAATTCGGGATAATCACCGCTTGAATTCCTCTATGTCCATCTTTTGCGCTGGAGCAGCTTCTGCCCCCGCGTAAATTTGCGCCATCAGTGCTCCTTTAGTCATATTCTCGAAAAAGCGTTGGCCAGTGGCCAGGTGTGCGTACACTGGATACTCGAGAGCCATGAAAATGTCCGCAAAACAAGCAAGCTCGCTTGGGGCCATGGATTGCTTAAGAAACTGCGGTACCTTCGGTACCTCAATTTCGTGGTTCAAGATCATGACAATCGCCTTCACTTCGTCTTCCGTCCTTTCACGCAGTTGCAGTGTTGGCTCTGCTGGTTGTAGGCATAGCTCTCGCAGTCTCGCCTGTTCCGCATTGAGCTTTGTCTCGCCTCCTGCCTCCCGCTCTGTCGCCACTGCCTCTCTGTATGAGAGTTTATGAGTCTCTTGTACGACCGGTTCGGGAACATTGACCCCGGCCTCCGGCTCAAGCTTGAAAAACTGGAGCCTGTCTTCAAGCTCCCGCTGCCCAACCTTGTCTTTGATCATCCATTGGGACAACAGCGTGCACAGTCGTCCTTGATGCTTCGCCTTGTGCAAGTTCCACACACTGCTAAGTCCATCATACTTGGCTTGTCTGCTCTCCGGAGCTTCGTCACTCCAGGTTGTCCTCAGCTCCTCTTCGCTCCTGTCGGCTCTCTCTGAGATCGGAATCATTTTCACGTAAGCCTTGAATCGTCTGTTCTTGGCCAAGTCGTTCAACCGCACCGCCGTGTGAGCCACGTATACCTGTGCCGCGCCTGAGTTCAGGTACTGGCAGAGTTGCCGGAAGACTGCCTTTCCGTCTCCTTGATCAGCCCCGATGGGCGCTTTTCCAGCGGAACCTGCACTTCCGTGTTGCCTGCTCGCTTGCTTGTATCGGACTGGCGAGATGTCCCATGTCGTCGTTTCGGGTGTGCCTTTGGTCATTCTTCGCACCCCCTGGTCCTTTACTTGCTGTGCTGCTTGCGTCGCTCGCTTAGCTTTCGAAGTCACCGTCGTCCAACCATCCCTCGGTGGTCCTTCCGCTCCCCCTGCTCCCCGCTCGGCCTCTACCTTGGGGACCGTCGTGGGCGTCTGCATGGCCAGCTCCAGTTCTTGCGCCTCCGTCGCCGTCCCTCGCATCATCCGCGTTTTCCGCGCCTCTTCAACTTTTAACCTTGATGTCAGTATGGCAGGGGGTTTCGGTGGCCTTCCAAGTGCCTCCCCCGGATCTTGTTTCTGCCGTCGCCTGCCTTGATTCCGAGGAGTCTTGAGCGGTCGCCGGCTGATTTTGGAATGAGGGGTAGTCAACTAGTCTGACTTCCCTGAAGTTGGAAGTGACGAACGTGGCGACAAATGAGTTATCCAAAGAAAGGGCCTAAAACGGAAATTTCTTCCCCACCGCGAAGCAGGTGCTACCAAGTGTAGTGTCGCTTGTGTGTCGGACAGAGAATTGCAAAATGAGTTAGATTGTATGTCATAAGCTCCGCTACCTCTAACGACCTACGTCTTGTGAAGATCAGTAACATGCATTCATGTAGATGGCCAACAGGCTATAGACCGCTGGTGACGTAGAGCGCGTGATCTGTCGCCCACTTTCTCTGCATCGCCCACGTCGCTGCGGTCACTGCTGTCCTCGTGCTGTCGCGCTCAGCCTCCGTATGATTGGAAAGTATGCGTGTCGACAGACACACTTACAGTCTTCCCTCTGTCCCGGGTACTCGTAGATGCCCCGCTTGTACTCATACCCGAACACTTCATTGGACTACCAGGCGGCTGACGCCCCCAGCATCGTTGAACACTATAGCAAGTGCAGTCTGCTGGTTGCATTTGTTGCTGGAATGTCAGCAATATCGCCCGGTACGCACTCAGTGGAGAGTGAGTGCAGCGTCTAGAAGCAAGTGAAGAACCCACAGAGATCAGCTCTGACGAGTTATGCACTGGAAGGGCAGCATCAATCGCAGCGGTACTACAGCATGCTTGATCTGGCTGAACGCGTTGCTAGGAATACACGTAGCAACGATAATTGACTTGAATAATGCATACCTTGTTCATACCTATTTTGAGTTTTGAGTCGTTTGTGAGCTACCTAGTTAGAGTTTTCCAGATGCCAATTTGTCGTTAAATCAGGTAGGTAGATAGTTATGCCTACTTTTAAGAGCCTGGTGATAGGGGACCAGGGCCACTTGAGAGGGGCCGTCATTCCGAGCAAAAGGGAAGCTGATGTGAAATGAGCTCCGCCAGCAAATGGGCACAACTCTCAGTAACAATAGAGGTCTTTAGATGAATCCACAAACCCCAATTTGTCGGTTTGGATGTCCGAAACATATGGCAAATCCCACTATGTGAGTCTGCGAATCCCCACTAAGCTGGCTACTTTTTACGGTGTGTGGATTACATTTTACAGTCTCTTAAATCTCCCTTGAGGCTCGATAATTTGTAGTGGCAGAGGAATGAAAGTCTTCATTTGCTGTGTTTCGGTTCGGTAACGGAGACTAGCCCATTAGCTACAGCTACTCCCATGACTACGACTACTGACGATGCCATCGCTGATGCAGACACGCTGACAATTCTCGAGTGGCCAAGTGTGAAAACGGACCCACAAATTTACGGCTCGTCTAAAATAGCTGTGCAGCCCACACGGTTTACCATCTGGGTGAAACCACCAGGATAAGTGTGCTGGGTTCCTCAAAAGACCTCTAATACCTCCGAGCAACAATAAAAAGTGGGTTCCCGACGCTATCGATATCGAGAGGTTTGTCATTACAACTAAATGACCGAAATGCATCCTTAAAAAAAGATGAACCATAGCCTCCTTTTCTATGTAGTCGACGGGGTATAGCCTATACCCCGTCGACTAAATAGCCTATACCCCGTCGACTACATAGAAAAGGAGGCTATGGTTCATCTTTTTTTGGGTATAGGCTATACCCCGTCGACTAAATAGAAAAGGAGGCTATGGTTCATCTTTTTTGATAGGGCTATACGGTATAGCCCTATCGATAAGTAAGCGTAATATCACCCACGCACACACAGCCTCCTTCGAACAGCGTCTCCCCGGGTTTACAAACGGGTCTCTAATACTTCAATAACTACGAGTGGAATACGTAATGAGGTGATTCGGTAAGGGGAAATTATTCGTGTTGATGCACTGTGTGTCAGCGGTGTCTCGAAGAGCTTAACATTTAGAATTTATACAATATTGGATCCAACATACCTATGTTGCGATTCAAGTTGGCTGGTTTTCGATGGCTTCTTGCTCAAAAAGGAACCACTCGAGTAAAAGAGAGCATCCGAGTAAATAGAATACCACCCGATTATCCAGATGTACTCGATTGCGATCTCAATTATCGGCTGACTCGAAATGCGTTAATTCCGTACTTGAGAAAAATCCGCATCCATTGACTTCTACGGTTCTATGGAATTGCTTACCAGTCTTCTAGAGCATTCCAGCATCCCTTTAGTAGGATATTACTCTGTAGGGCAACTCGCAACACTTCACATAACCTTTGTGGCCCCGACTCACTCTTCTCAACCCGTCAGCCGTACTTGTAATCCTCCCATTAGTTTGCAGTGGCGCTTTAATCTCCAAACAGCGCGATGATGTAAAAGGCGGCCGCAGAGCTGCCTTCGTACGCCTAAATGGACTTCAGTTGAATCTTTTAATGCGAGTGTGGTCAGCGGTAGGAGGCCTGGGCATTTACAGGTCAATCTTGATAGCCAGTCGTCGTCGCCTCTCATCTAAAGGTTTACCGTACCCTGGACTGAAGTTTCCCAGTGCGTTGACAATCCTAGATCGAGTGCAGTGCTGTGTACCACATATGGTTCGAGGAAGAAAGCGTGTGAGACTTGTCAAATGTAAATTGTACTTCGAAGTGTAATATTACATGTATTATAACTATACACATCATTTTTGTGGCTGCAACTTCCAGTGCAAGCGGCTGCACGAGCTCACAGCGCACGAGGTCGGTTAGCTCGACAAAAATTGCTCAAATATCGTGGCAGACGAAACTATACAGTACTTAAGTACTTCACCACGTAGTAAACTGTAGTTCAGTTAAGATTCAGCAACGACGGGACGAACGTCTCGCATCAATAAGCAGTTTATGTTCGCCTAATGCGGGAAGTAATGGCTTAACAAACCAACAAATGGTACACCTCAAATGGCAGCACCGCATCATACTAATACGTTATAACATGCTTACAATATCGATGTTCCTGCAAACTCTCAGCGCAGTACGTGTACCCGCATCAGAAGCAGGATAGCTTGGCACACCAGCAACTGCCACCAGAGCTGGCTTCACACCGACGGATAAGTTGGAAAAGCCCAAAGCCTCCGAGATTGGCTCCCACAGGCGCAGCGCCGTACGATTTAGCGCAGCGCCGTACGATTTAGCACAGCGCCGTACGATTTAGCACAGCGCCGTACGATTTAGTGCAGCGCCGCGCTCGCTCCCAACATCTGCGCGAACGTAATTCCATCGGCACGCGTGTTTAAGCCCAAGTCTGCACCGTGCTTGTCTTTCGTATTCAGTTTTGACCGAACGTGCCGTTATGTGAAAGGGTAAACGACAGAGTACGTACCATGTGCATGAATTTGTTTTCGGCTTGGTCGTATTATAGCACAGATGACTGTGCTGGATTTTTCGATCCTGATCGGCCCTGAGGCATTGCTGGTTCCCAGGCTGGGAACCAGCAATGCCTGCCTGCAAAATGGTTTCGACTAGATCCGATCGGCACGGGTAGGAGAGCGGCGATCCGCCGGGCCTGAGCGCTGCGCGACAATCACTTCGCATATTCCTGGTTGGTCTCAAGTGCCCTCCCAGGTACCATGGATCTTTTAGTAAGGGTGTTGTTGTTCGCCTCGTTCCTGATATCCATGGGTATCACTGATTCGGAGAGTTTCGATTGGAACGACAGGGATGCTTCAACATCACATTTCTCGTCGCATGGTACCGCCACAGCGGCGACTACATTATCGGGGCCTTCATCCCCAGCAACTATGCCTCCTGAGCTAGATGTATCTTCGTTCGAGAGTGCAGCGCTCCTGGAAAAATATGCCACACCTGCCACAGCCACAAGTACTGTCACATCAACTTATCGCAACTGGGTGGGTCCGTGGGGGCTCTCATCGGACACATCGTGCTACCGAGAAGCCCACGTAATGGACATTTGCCCAACTGACGAATACTTGCTGGACCGAGTGCCCGATGGAGTTTCCGGTAGAGTGTGGCATGGAATGTGCCCGACAAAATACGGATTGTGGACTTGAAGTAGCCAGCAAGGTTTCCGCTTTGGCCATGGCAATATTTGGCACAGCCACCTTTGGCGTGGTCGGTGAACTGGTGAAGCTGGGCAAGAAGTTAACATGGGCTGTGAAGTGTACGAATCAGTTGCTCCTGGTAATGAGAGGCATCATTCGATATGTCCGCAACGTCAAGACAGAAGATCCGCAGACGTCTCAGGAAAAACTTTTGCTCATGTTGTACCAGACGAACAACGTGGTCACGGACTTACCGATGGTAATATACGCATGCATGGGGAAGGATATTCCTTCCAAATTGCGACTCTCGCAGATCGTGCTAGCCACATCGCAGTGGATGCTCCTTCAGGCCCTCACTTATGACGACAACATCATTTCGAGTTGGGGCAGATTTCGAGCTTTCATGAAGGGGGCAAATTTCACCGACGCCGCTGAAGAGATCACGGACGGCGAGATCGAGTCGCTTGAGACAGCCATGAAACAGAACTCGAGTTGCGGTGGCGACTTGAAGTCCCTGACCGACCGCGTCTGGATGACGGTGAATGAATACCGAGAGGGGAACCCTGCCATCACGGACGACGAACTGCGTCTCAAGATCAGCGAGTCCGATCTTGTGCAGTATGATGTGGCGATCGTGACCAACAACTGCATGCAGCACTTGATTTCTGAGTCCAGTGTGGAGACCGCTTACAAGACAAGAGAGACCTTGCGCAAAAC
>BSXT01000517.1:0-24054 GCA_030267785.1 Phytophthora fragariaefolia | reverse complement strand
AGGACGCCCTGGTGCGCGCGAGAGGGTTTTCTCGCTCCCCTCGTACGCGAAGATTCTCTCCTCGTCCTTCCTCCAGTCGTTCAGAGTCCAGCGCGGGATTCCCTCAGACCAAGCAGCCTCTCGTTCAGTCTTGCCCTTTATTGCCTGCAGTACAGCCCGTTTCTTCTTGATGGTGTAGTGCTTACGAAGTCGCTTCGTCAGCATTACACCTGCCGATATCAGTTCCGATACAGCTACAAGCTGCGAGGGCGAGGCATTAGCCATGTCCGGGGGCTCCTCCGTCGTGCTGGCTGCCTCCATTTTACTGACTGGTCTCCACAAATTTGCATTTTTTAAGACCAACGACTATTGGTTAAAACTATTATTTAGGAATCATTTCATTGGCTAAATATTTTGTTGCGCTGTATCTCTGTTCATAGCAGTGACAGGTGGCAGTTAGGTTGTCGGCAGTTGCATTCTGTCCGTTGCTGTACTTTGCTGGCATGTGCCGAAATTGACCGATTGGTGATAGGGATTCGGCTAGCTGTTGCCTCAGAGCACATCGGCTGAGCTCACTGATCCGAGCTCGATGAGATAAGATCAGGGCCTGGGCGCGCTTTGCCGCTACATGCACAACTTGCACGACAGATAGACCGAAAGCCTTGTTGAAGTGCTACGCTTAATGCATACAACATGGGCGAGCGTTTCTTTTCGTAGACGTAATGTAGAGGGGTGGGCTGGATTGACTATAGGCGACAACGTGGTTTGTAAACATGTGGAACTCCTCGTGTGGAGTGAGCCCATTTCGAAAAGAGGAGCCTTCTGCAGATGTCCACTGTCCGCGAAATATGGATCGCACCAGATGAAGCCATCCTACCCGTACTATACTGCGATTCCTTTTGCCTGTACACGTACAGTAAGCTGAAAGTGCTTCGCTTGTGTGTGTACAACGTGAAGGTGGACGTGGCGAACCACCGCCACATGAAGTATAACTGGAGAGGGGGCAGTCGCAGCGTGGTGTTCGCCACATTCCTTGGTGTACGCCACTTTGGGTACAGGGCGCAGAGATCGGCCGGCTCACGAGGTGACGTCGAGGTTTTATTCCTCCTGGCTCTCCGCCAGCATGGCTACGCTGTCTTCATGTTGGAGCGACGCATCCTTTGGGGCACGCGATTACAGTACAGTATTTCGCTCTGTTTGCACGTCTCTAGTCTGTCTCCATCGGCACGTATCCCTCGCGCGGGTCGTGGGGCGACTCCGCGCGCTGGACTGCGGACGGGCCGCCAAGGTGGGGCGGGGGGGGTCTGGCGTCGCGAGGTTTTTTTGCGACACGAGAAGGGGCGGTCGTCGCGTTGCACTCGTCTTCGCCAATGAAATTGCGCCAAATGCGGGCAGGGGCTAGGTGGCAGCCGTGCGTGGTCGTGCTCGAAAGTCCGCGCGCCCGCTCTCCCCTGCCCGGCTCCGTCTGTTGCCGTCTTTTCAGCACGCGGGCGCTCTCGCTCAGACGACGACGCCGTCACGAGCCGAGGAAGAGGCCGCGAGTCGCGACGGCTAGACGGACGTCCAGTTCGGATTGTTGCGCTGGCCGAACGCCCCGCCCCGCCCGCCGGCAGAGACTCCGCCCGCAGCGCCGCCGGGCCCGCCCGAGTCACTCGCGCCGTTCAAAGCCGCCGCCCGCCATGTCGTTCCGCTTCCCCCGCTGGGGGCGCAAGAAGAGCAAGAGCAAGGAGGCGTCGGCCAAGTACCAGCCGGAGGGCGGCGTGCCACGTGCGCCGCCCTCGGCCCCCGGCCGCACGTACAGCACCGGCTCGGCCGACTACCACCAGACGCAGCAGTCGTGGCAGGCGTCCGGCGCCGCCCCCGCTGCGTCTGCCGCGCCGGCTTCTGCCGCGTCGGCGAACCGCGGGGCGCCGCTGCCCTTCTCGCACCCGCTCTACGCCATGGACAGCGAGGGGATGATCCACCTCAAGGCCACGGGCAAGGGCCTGGACGACTCGGACCTGGCCGTGCACCAGGACGAGATCATCAACACGGTCGTCAAGTACGTGCAGGACTCGATGCGCAAGGAGCTGGGCTTCCGGGAGGTGTTCATCCCGGCCAACAGCGCGCCCGAGGCGCCCGTCAAGGCCAACGTCTTCGTGTCGCGCAACTTGGAGTCGTGCAAGAAGCTGCTCGTCTTCGTCGCCGTGAGCAGAGGACTCTACCCGGGCCTCTGGAGCCGCGGCCTCGTGCTGCACGCCGGCGTCAAGAGCGGCAGCATGCTCGAGTACTTCCGCAAGGCCATCGACGAGGGCTACGGCGTCATCGTGGCCAACCCCAACAAGAACGTCATCGTCATGCGCGACGGCAAGCAGCGCCTGCAGATCCCCGGCTCCTCCAGCCCCGAGGAGCACATGGACTCGCTCTGGGACTCGTACGTCGCCCGGTCCTCCGCCCGGCGCGTCTACTTCCTTGGCTACTCGTACGGCGGCGTGCTCATCAAGTACCTGCTGCAGTCCCGCGGCGACCAGCTCATGCGCCGCAACGGCGCCATCGCGCTCATCGAGTCGAGCCACCGCATCGAGGACGGCGACTCCCAGTCGGTCAAGTCCATCCTGGCGCACCGCACCATGTATTGGGAGAGCAACGACCTGCCGTTCCAGACCAAGCTCGACGGCGACGCCCCGCACCGTACCGGCTGCACGTGTCTGTCGGCGGGCAGGCCGCCTCGCGCGCACGCGAACCACTACTACGTCACAGCCTTCTGCATCAACAAGATCCAGGACGCGCTTTTCCGCTTCCTCGACACGCGTGATGCCACCACGTACGTGGCTGGCGAGAAGCCCGTGCCGGAGCCGCCTGCGTCGGCGCCAGCTTACATAGGTAACGGCGCTGCTACGGGCGCTCCGCAGTTGCAGCGTCAGGAGTCCACCCGACGCGAGGCCAACAACTCGAAGATGGGCACCAGCGAGAAGCACTGCAACCTCTGTCTGTTCCACTTCACGCTGTTCGACCGCCGTCACCATTGCCGAATGTGCCACCGCGCTGTTTGCAATGCTTGCTCGCGTGATCGTCTCTTCCTTCCTGGATCGAGTACGGCGCAGCGTGTGTGCACAGAGTGTGCTACGGAAGGACCTCGCGGCAACAACAACAACAACAGCAACAACAGCAACGGCAACCAGGTGTCCAGCCAGGCTCCCCCAGCCTACCCGCGCATGAACCGCACGGCAAGCGATGCTGTGGCCACCACTAACTCCTCGACGGATATGTCCCAAGCCCGAAACCGTTCGGACACTCAGATGTCGAACCAGGGCCGGTCAGAGTCCAATGCTCAGCCGCCTGGCAACTCAAAGCTCAGTGTGGAGGACTTCGATTTGCTGAAGGTTATCGGCAAGGGTGCCTTCGGTAAGGTTATGCTTGTGCGCAAAAAGGTTCCCGACGGATCGACGACCCCGAACGCAATTTACGCTATGAAGGTGCTGAAAAAGGCATCCGTGTTCGCCAAGAACCAGGTGGAGCACACCAAGTCGGAGCGCCGTATTCTGCGTGATATCGATCACCCGTTCGTGGTGCGTCTGCGGTATGCGTTCCAAAACGAAGACAAGCTGTACCTTGTCATGGACTACTACAACGGTGGTTCACTCTTTTTCCACCTGCGCAAGTCGCGCAAGTTCTCGGAGAAGCGTGCTCGCTTCTACGCTGCTCAACTGCTGATGTCTATGTCTCACTTGCACGAGCTGAATATCGCGTATCGAGACTTGAAGCTTGAGAATATTCTGATGGACGACAAGGGTTTCATCGCCCTGACGGATTTTGGTCTGTCGAAGGAAAACGTTGACGTGCCCGATGGTGCTAAGACCTTCTGTGGCACGGCCGAATACATTGCACCTGAGCTGCTCAAGGGTCTGCCGTACGGTAAGGCTGTGGATTGGTGGGGCTTCGGTACATTGCTGTATGAAATGATGACCGGTCAGACCCCGTTCTTCGATCGCAACCGTAAGCGCATGTTCCACAACATTCTGCACCGCGATGTCGTATTTACCCAGGCGTTCTCGGAGGATGCCAAGGATTTGCTGACAGGTCTGCTTCGCCGAGACCCTGCCAAGCGGTTAGGCTCAGGACCCTCCGGTGTGCAGGAGATTATGGACCACCCATTCTTTGCCAGTATCGACTTCGACAAGCTGCTCAAGCGTGAGGTGGAGCCACCCTTCAAGCCAGTGGTGAACAGCGAGGCCGATACCGGCAACGTTGCTAACATCTTCACGCGTGAAATGGCACGCGACTCGCCTGTGACACAGGAGCTGGGTGCTACGCATCGTGCTCAGGCTCACTTTGATGGTTTCACCTACATGCCCGGCAACGAGCACCTGAACTAAGCAAGAGTTGAAGGCGATGAAGAAGGTCTCAACTAGGCCGGATTGTTAGAGGACTGACTACCCGCCCTTAAGACGACGAAGTTTCGGGCAGGAGCGAGCAGCATGGGGAAAGCTGTCAAGTCGAGGAAATAGCAGATCAGCGTGAAAGTATGTCGGGCGTGGTCGTCACGACTGAGGCAGCTTCGTTGGAAAACCCCGTTGCTGCGAGTGGGTAAGAGAGACGGCACGAGTGAGAGAGCCGTGTCGGTGTGTGTTGTGTACGAGAAGAGGAAAAGGAGAGAAGAGCAAGATCGAGCGAGCTGACAAGAGGATGCACGACCCGCGACAGGTCAGGAGCACAGAGAAAAGCAAGCTTGACGCTGACGCGGAGATGTAGTGTAGGCTCCCACCAGCAAACTCACCATTTTAGTTTTAGCTTTGCGAGTGGCATAAGATGAAAAAAGAGAAAATGAATATCCCATCAAGTCTTTCATGCGTCTAACATGCTCTCTGTTTACTCCCGCATGCACGTTCAGCACCTCTTTTCGAAAGAGATGCCACTTCAACTATTATACTACAAACTACTTTCGGTTTGCAAAAAGCTGGCTGTGCCCACTTGCGCCAAGCCTTATCACGGCTTGTCCGTCTTGTACTTGATCAGAAGGTGGTGGAGATCCCGCTAACCTAAAAATATTGGCGTCATACTGAGACTTGGTGAAGCTCTTGCTTGGTGTTCAAGTCGCAATAGCACGGAAGCTATTCTAGCAGTGGCCAAGGTCAGTCTCCGTTGCCAAGAATGCAGGAGCGAGGGTAGCTGTCCCACTATTGATAGCAGCGAGGAACCTGGCCAACAATAGTGTTGTAACTCGCCAACGGCCTGGGAAGAGAGAAAACCTTCGCTCACTTCCAAACTTTCCAGCTTTTGCCAGCGCCAAAAGCCCAGGTCTTCGCCTTCACCCAGTTCCCTGCGACGATGAGTAACGTCAACGAGCCCATTCGATTCGGCGATGTCGTCAAGCTCCAGACCAAGTCGGCGTTTGTCGAGAGTGCCGCCCCTACTTGTTTGGGGTTCCTCGAATTGCCGGGCAAGGCCCAGACCCAGCTGCTGGTCGTTCCTCCTGTGAAGAATGAGGTGCAGGAGCAGTTCTCTGAGGCCGAGTTCATCATGTACGTCGAAGGCGTTATTCAGATAGCCCTCCATCCCCGTGATCCCGAAACTTACAATGTTGTTGGTATCTGTAAAATAGTGCCCCGATTCGCGGCGGCGAGAAGCAGCATACAGTCGGCACCCCGCTGACCTATCAGACCGCGTTCGTGCTTCGGACTTCGGACGGCAAGGATGGCAGCACGTACTCACTGAACAACAAGGTCTCGGGTCAGCGTGAAGGTATCAGTTTGCAGGTGTCAGCCTCCAAGGGTGAAATGTACATCCAGGTAGAGAAGGAGGGATGCACCAAAGCGACGGGTCTTCACTACGGCGACGATGGTTTGAGCCTCCATGTCGTGGATTCGAATCGTGTCCGCAAGACGCTCAATCATGTTCTAACTCACGTCACCAAGCCCAAGAGCGATACTCCTGGTGGTCTCGTCACTTGCGGTGCCAGGGGCACGGCACTGACCTTTAGCTTCCAGCGTGCCGTGGACGCAGAGGGCAAACCTCAGACGGAAACGCGCAAGTTCGTGAAGAACCCGCAGGCCCGTCGCTCCAGCTTGGACGCCCTCAGTCCAGCCAAGATGGATGAACTGGGCCGTGCTGACCGCATTGACAGCAGTGACTCTGACATCGACTCCATGAGCCGCTCGAGTAGCATCGTCGGTCTCGGCTCGAACCCTGCGAGTCCTCGTGGAGCTGGCCCTGTGAGTGCATTGGCGGCACCCGTGAATGCTGCTGAGGTCGCTGCACGCCTTCCAGCTGCGAAGGACGGCAAGGATGCAACCGCCTCAACTAGCAGCAGTGCAAGCGCCTCTGGTTCCTCGCACGAGTCTTCGCCCGCGACACCTAACTCGCTCACAGATGCGAAGCCTGGTGGTAACAAGGCAATTCCAGCTTCAGCAGCTTCGCCACCCAAGAGTGCAGCCACAGAGGCAAAGACTCCTGCTACGGCATCCCCTGCTGCATCATCAGTGAAGCCTGCTGAATCGCCGGTGAAGACTGCCTCGGTCCCTGCGAGCTCTGCTGCGAAGACTGCCACGGCTCCAGTGAGCTCTGCTGTGAAAACTGCAGCGGCTCCTGCTTCATCTCCTGTGAAAGTTGACACTACGAAGACCGACGCCACTAAGACGGAGAGTGCGAAGACCGAAGCTGCCAAGACGGAGACGACGAAGGCTGGAACCACCACGACCGATGCGAAGCCCGATCCTGCAAAGCCGACGCAGGCCCCGACTACAGCTAAGACAACGGCCACGCCTCCGCCAGCGCCGATCACCACTGGTGCCAAGGCTGATACAACCGAGCCTAGGACGGTTCTTGCTGATGGCTCGACCTTCCCTCCTATGCCAGCAATTAGTGGGCCAGCACCTTCGCCCGTGGTGGTGTCCCCGAAGTCTTCGGCTTCGCCAAATGCTAAGGCAGCAGCAACCCCACCAGGAATGCCGGCTTCACCGAAGATGATGAAAGAAGAGGAAGTTGCCAAGTTGAAGGCCGAAGCCGAGGTGGAGAACTTGCAGCCGGCGTGCGGTGCCAAGTGCAGCGTCATGTAAGCCAGCCGCAGTCATCCTCACTCGCGATTCTCTCGTAGACCTCCAGCACCTTGCATACTATTAACCATTTATGAATCATAGCCTCACAGCTTCTCGAATCTGTCAAGCATTCTTTCCAAAGCCTCTTGTACTGCTTGTACATTTTCTTCGGCCACCATCCTCTCGTCTTCAATCTTTTGTCTTCGTCGTTCACGCTGCAATACTGCAGCTGTGCTTTCACGCCGGACGATGCGCTCAAGACGTTTTTGATCTTGAGATTCACGCTCACGTGCTTGAGCATCACCAGCAGCACTGATCATGAATCCTTCATCTCGTAAGAATGGTTCGGCTAGAAATCCTCGCTGCTGCACTCGGGTAGAATGGAACCCCTGGTCGGAGTTTTGAAGCACAATAGGGGCGTAGATTGGATCCATCCAGCGTGTCAAAGTTCGCCGGACGAATGTTAATTGTTGCGCAGTGGTCGGTGAGCAAAAGCCCAAGCCTCGTGGGGGTCCGGGGCGCTGGCAATCATGCGTACGTTGGGCTCGTTCCAAAGCTTCCGATGCTGTTATCCCGTACACGCGGCCTAGCAACAATGCCGACACAAGACTTGTACGACCGTGCCCTAAACGACTAAAGATGTAGATGTTCTTGCCTGCACGGAGTCTCGACTCGACCTGTTCGTCAAGAAACGTGATCATCTCGTCACTGTCTGGAGCTCCATCGTGCACGATAGGGAAGTACAAAAACTCGATCTGCATCATACCCAGCCGTGCAACTTCTTGCGTTGCCTTAATTGCTTGTTGCTTAGCAAGTTGCAATTTCTGGTCGAGGGCTTCGTGAGCCTCCTTCACCCTAGCTTCTTCAGCTGCGTCTTCTTCCTGCTGCTGTTGATTTGTCATCGAATCTCTCTGTCTTCTGGCGCTCTTCGTCCCAAATCCTCCGATAGCAGCAGCGGCAGCATTGGCAACTTCGGCATTGAAATCAACTAACGCCTGCTGTGCGAGCTCAACATGCCGCTTGCTGATCGTCTCAGCACCCTTCAGCTCCACGCAAAGTGCTTGGTACTTGCTTCGAACCTGGCGCTCGTAACTCCATTCAGTATCGGACGCCCCCGCTGCCACTGCTTCCATACTTTTAAGTTCCTGTGGCTCCATCAGACAGACAAAGACGCTGATCTGCTGCAGAAGTACACTTGTAGCGAAGTCAGTGCGTGACACAAGTCTTCGTGCCTCGCGGAAAGCTGGCCCAACGGGGCAAGCACCAGCTAATACTCGACCTCGAATGACCCAGTAGGAAGTATCTGCAGGTCCAGCATGGTTTGCCCGGAACAACTTGTACGTGGCCATGTCTTCAATGATGACTTGGGTCCCAGGTGCGGCGGATTTGTCTTGAGCTGTGCGACGACGAGCCCCCACCCTTGGTAGTCTAGGCAGCATCGCCTTCATTCCGTGGCTTGGATGCCAAGTTATGGCTGGAGATGGTGGGGGTGAGCTCGGACCCACAGCCACACGCCATGCTTTCAAAGTGTTGCGCTTCCTCTGCTCAATTTGTCGGGTAAAGAAGTCGTACAGCTTTCGTGCTTCGATTTGCCGCCGTCGATAGAGCTCTAGCGCATCTAGCGATGACCCTATTGCCATGCTTAGCAGACGTTGGCGTTCTTTTCGCTGCTTTTGTTCAGCAATCCGCCTCGTCCATGCTTGAAGAATGCCTGCAGCACGCTCACGCTTCTGTTGCTCTTCTCGCTTACGATGGAGTTCGACATATTCGCGCCATAGCTTCCAAGCAAAGCCCGCATAAACGAACAATAGCTGCCCCACAATTGCTCGAAGATGCTGTCGACAGACTCGCTCGGGGAACTCTAAATCGTTTTGTGCTATCATGAAGTAGCGAATGCGACCAGCAGGGGCCCAGGGTGTGGGTACTGGCCTTTCAAGTGTCTCGTTGAAAGCGTTGTCATGCTGCGAGTCGTCAGGGATAGCTATGCCGCTTTCGAATGGCACGGCATCTTCTTCTTGCAAGTCATTGCCGCGCCCAATGTTTTCCATCCACTTGCGGAAGCTCCACGTGCCTTCAGAGAGCTGGTGGTGAAATACGGCATCTTCCTTGTGTGTTAGTCGCACATCGAACTCGCTGGCAAGTATTGCAGCAGTCTCAGCAACAATCTCGTCTAATATTGCGGAGGATGGGAAAGCTTCATCTTCTCCATCGTTCTGGAAGTCGTCGTCATCATCACCTAGATTGAACCTGCGCCAACGATGTATGCGGCCACCTGCAAGCTCTCGTCGAAACTTGTCGCGCGCGATCTTTTCAGCCGCAACGACGGCGCGCAAAGCACCGAGCTGGGTGGGATATACGCCAATCTCATGCGGCCAAAAGGTTTCACCAATGTCGACCTCACTGTCGCTGCTGATGTTCCAGCCGGGAAGTGATAGTGCGGCACGAAAGAAACCGTTGGGTAGAGCTTCAACACCTCTTAACCATAGCACGCGGTGGTAAAAGGAATCCCCGCTTGACGTCGTAGCTGACTCTCGGTTAACGAGTGTACCATGAAGCAACTCGCGCGGCCAACGTGCACAATCTGAAGCTCGAAAGAAAATGTTCGTCCCCGCTGGTAGTGCTAGACGTAATGCCTCCATTTGTTTGGTCGCAACACGAGGTGGGGGTTCTTGTATCATTTTGGTCGTAGACGTAGACTGCAACGACGCAGAAACTACTGAAGCTTCAACATCAAACCGAGCTTCGCGTACTGTAACTTGTACTTGGGTCATTTCGTTGGGTCTGACGAAGCGTATGCTGTGAGCGGAAAGAGAGGGAATCTACAGTATACATGAGAGTTAAGCGATGGATTCTCGTCAATCAATGGTCACGCGTTACGTACGATATGAATGGCATCAGTGCACCTAAAGCATAGAGCGAGTCCACACTCTTCACAGCAAAATGTTGCAGAGGAGGCGTTACACTCTTCACAAATGCAGAGCTTGTAGCCGGCATCAAAGGGGGTATCGCCGTGGTCAGGGCTGTTTTCTCCTGCCGCCATATTATTGACGGTATTCGTAGTTGAGGCTTGATACCGTAGCTCTGCCTCGTTTGCAACATCGGGGAAGTTTATTCGGACCCATGCGGCTACGAACTCACCGCTTCTATCAATCTCCCCAGACTCCACTTGCTCGATTTCGTGTTCACTGTTATCATGTTGGCTTGCTTCGGGCTCAACTTGCTGGTTGTCAGATGCATCAGCCAATGCAGGCTCCTCTACCAACGCCTCCGTGACGTCGCAAACGTCGTAAAGTTCCTTTTCGACAAGAACGACTTCGCTCCCAAGAGCATTCTTATTGTTTGCCTGTTGACCATGGGGCTCATCGCCAATTTCACTCCTTCTAGAGATATCGACAACGTTGAGCTCACTGTGCATAGCCTGCATATCCCTCCTGAAGCGTACCAGCAAAAGAACAAGAAGCCAATTCCAACGTTAGTGGGTCATCGCGCTGAGCGAAATCACCTTCACAACCTGCTTCGATGCATTCCAGGAGTCGCCAGACTATCCATTCTTGAAACGTCGCAACCTGCATGAATAGGGAATAATGACCTCAAGATGCCAGGGTTTCAAGAGAGCAAAAGTGACTCGTGTTTGTGTGTTCAGGCATATCAAGACGATGGACATCAACCGTAACTAGCTCAACGGGATTTGTCGTATGTGTGTGGAAGCTGTCTTGACAGCATTTGCACTCATGTCACTCTTTGCGTGAAAATGGTGCTCTCCTTGTTCCTTTTTGTGTTCTTGTTTTGTTTGCGTCATTTCTTGAGATCAGCAGTTGCATGTGTTCGCGTGCGCGTATATGTGTCTTCAGGTTCGGGACTCATTACTTCATCATCCTCATCCGCGTCCTTAATCCACCGTCAGACTGTGTGATGTGTGGTAAAGCTGTCAGCACTACCTTACGTGGTCCAGCTTCTCTTCATAAAAAGCAGGGACTATCGTGTGCTGTGATTGTTGTTCCTCTGGGTCGATATTTGCCTCTCCATAGGGGTTGCCAGCCTCAGTAAGAACCAGTCACTTCATCTAGCTGTTATTCATCAACGAGCCAGAACGCCGGTATGCGTCTCTACCAAAATCGTTCTGCATGCGAAGACGCTCGTTGTCATCATTGGGGGCCATTGAGTTGAACGAGCTGAATCCATAGAGATTGTTGGAGAACCCGCTTGATGCCTGGGGCACCAGGGCAGGATCATAAAACGATGATGAACTGGATGCTCGTCGGCTGGACTGTGAGTCGAAGCCTAGAGAGCTCAAACTCCCGCCATCCCACGAATCCGGAGAGACAAGGCCAGCCCCAGCACTTTGACTGCGCTCAAAGAGTCGACGTCCGGAAGTATCACCCCGTTCAGTGCTCGTACTACGCATGGGCGCCGAAGAAACACCCATACCACTAGATGCTGCACCGGAGAGGCTGGGATAGTCACCGCCAAAGCTGATGTTCACATTAGGCAGCATTTGCTGCAGGAATGCAAGTCCGCCGGATCCGCCGCCAAGAGCGCTGCTACCACCGAGAGGCATATCGTTGCCGCGGAAGTCACTGCCGAAAGAGCTCCTCGACGGATACGGAGGAGGCGGGGCATGGTGAAGCTGCTGAGAACTACCCAGAGGTGGGAAGCCTGAACGGTCCGACGTCGATGGAAACGCCGATGGCACCGACGGAGCATTTCCAACACGAGGAGCATCAAACCCACCAAACGAGCTCCGGCTGTTCACTGTCGTCCCGTCCAACAACTCGTAGCGCGCTGTGGTCTGCGGTATTCCAGCACGACTAACATCCGCAGGGTTGGCGAATGAAAAGCGAGACGTACGCGCATCCTTAGGAGCCGCAGCGAGTGGGGCACCATGGTTCAGCGGGGTCGGATCCAGCTGAACACCAAGCAAACCCGCGAGTGCTTCGGATGACTCATTTCGCTGACTGAAAATCGCATCAATTGACGCAAATGATGACGACGAGCTAGCAGACGCCGCCATTGCTGGTGTGGCAGGCGGGAACGACTCCAGCGATCTTTTGGGCGTGTTCGAAGACCCCCACGTGTCTTCTCGGGTAGGAGACTTTGGTGTGAGTTCTCGAGCACTCTTGGCACGACGAATTCCGCCTTCAAACCCAAGGCCAAACGGACTATACACTCCCGCTGCACTGCTGTTCGCCGTGGTGTGTTCTTCATTTTCGCTCTGTTGCACTGATGGAGTAGGGAACGGTTGTGCCCATGCTGGCTCCTGAGTCGATGAGCCCGTCGCCAACTTGAGCGCTTCCAATGGCCCTACTACAGCTTCCGCGGGTGTTGCGCTGTTGTCTTCTTTCCGAGATGTGTCTACATGCAGTTGTGGTTTCTTGCTTGCTGCTGCTGGTGGTGGTACTGTTGTTGATTCTGCTGGGGTTGGCGCTGCTGCGCCTGAACAACTGCTGCTACTGCTTGTGTGTCCGCCCGCCACGATCTTGCTATACGAATTTCCTCGCGTTAAGCTGCTCAATGGCGGGTATTCTGTGTTGTGTGCTGCTGCAGCCGCTGCTGCTGGTGTATCGACACGGTCTGGCGACGAAGACCCTGAACTATTGCTGCTGTCGCCCTGCCTGTGTATAGATACTGCCGCTGCACTCTGTGCATGCCTCTGTGATTCCCCAAACTGCTGTTCGCTGTGTGACCTGAGTAGTGTCGTCCCTCTTGCTGGTGACGCAGCCCTCGCACTAGCACTAGCAGCGGACCCTGTTCTGGACGCAGCATTAGGTCTATGCGGCGGTGGGAACCGAGAGCCTTCTCTCTCCTGAGTCTGCCCATTAGCCATCGACATATCTCGGAACGCCGCCTTCCCGGAATGCAAAGCTGCAGCAACACAAGCCACACCCCGTCAGACCTCTCTTCAACGTGCCAGCAACACAAAATCTCCTTTCTCACCCGACTGCATCTCCTCCTTGGTAAAGCTGTCGTCCTCATCGCCCAGTTCGTGCAAGTACAAGCAGTCCGGGTTGTTGCACTGCATATTCCGCAGGAAAAAGTTGCAATACTTGGTAGTACCAAACGATGCTCTGCACAGCAACCACACCCGTCAGTAAAAAAGTACAACACACAAAAAAATAACGTAGCGCGATTCTTCTTCACCTCAGCAAACTCCCATCCAAATAGTAACCGTCTATTGCCACAATACAACACAGCGCATCCTCCTTGTTGGCAAAAGTGATGTACGCACTGGCCGTTGCATTGGCGCGGTCCGTGTTCAGGTGCGACTTGTTCACCACAGCTTTCACAATTTTGCCGTACTGGCCAAAACACTCGTGCGAGCGGAGAATGTCCTCCTCGGCGAAGTGGACGGGCAGGCCGATTACGTAAACAAGGTTCCGCTGCATGACCCGCACGTTCTGCAGACTCTTGCGGTTCACCGTGGGGTGTTTCGCCTGCGCAACCGAGCGCCGCTCGCTCTTCTCCCTCTGCTTGCGCTGCTTGGTGCGACGCACCACCCTACGCGGCAACTTTCCCTCGTTAGCCAGTTTTGTTTTAAGTTTAGGTGGAAAAAAAAGAATGTTGCCGTTTAGCACTCTCTAACCGGTTAGAGAGTGCTAAACGGCAAAAGCAAAAAAGGTTGGCAACTACGCACTCTTCGCGGTCCAGCGGGTTCTTCTGCTTGGAGAGCTCGGCGTAGGGCTGGCGGCACGCGGGGCAGAGTCCGTTGTACTCGTTCTTGATCTGGTGCCAGCACCAGAGACACACCTGGTAGCCGCAGGGGCAGGCGTTGAACGTCTTGTCCGTGATGTCCAGCTCCTCCATGCAGAGCGGGCAGCAGTCCTGCTCCCCCTCGTCGGCCATGGTGCAATCTGAGGCGACAGGGAGCGGTTAGAGCCGGCAGGGACAGGGGGGCGGTTAAGCTAGTGCTAAAGCGAGTGTACGTCGGGTGGGGGTCGTGGGCGTTGGTAACTTTCGCGCTTTGCGCTTTCTCTCTCTGGCGGCTGGCGCTGATCCTTTCACCGAGTGTCGGGTCGTGTGCGTGCACATCAACCTGCGAGAGGCGATATCTCGATCAGGTATCGTATCTCGCGGGACTCGGTGCGGTACGAACCTGTTCAAGCGCATGGGCCATGCCGTTCAACAGGGTTCACGGATCAGACCGAGCGGCCCACATGGCTGGCTGCCTCGGGCCGCTGCCGCGCCTCCTGCTCGGGCGTCACCCTGATGCCAGCAACCTGCCGGGGCGGCGCGTGCAGCCACAGCACGTGACGTCACGTCCGCTCTCCATCCCCCTGCCTTACCCCCAAGTTGAAGTCGCGCGACTTCACTTACAAGAACTCTGTGTGTCAGTATACCTCCACCCTCTATAAGAACATGTGCCTCCTCGCGCCTCCGTTTTAACGTCATTCACCGATTTGCGCCGCGGAGCGCAGACCATCACTCTCGATGGCGCCACCGCACGCGCACGCGCTCATGCCGCACGCGTCGTTCTTCCCTACGGCCAAGGAGCTGTCCATGGGCGTGCAGTGGTGCAAGGACCACCCGGTGCTGGCCGCCGCGGCCGCCACCGCCGTCTCCGTCATCACGTACCTCAACGCGCTGGAGCTGCCCGAGGCAGAGGCGGCGGAGCAGCAGCAGGAGCAGGAGCAGGAGCAGGAGCCCGAGGCCGCCGTGCAGCGGAGACAAGTCGCGCCCGCGGCCTCGGGCCGTCGCAGGGGCTCGCCGCCGCTGTCGCGCAGGGGCTCGGGCAGCGACGGGAAGCTGTCGGCCGCCGTGAGCTGGTGCGACGAGCACGGCGGCAGCCTCACGCAGGTGTTCGAGGACGACGCGCCGCCGCGCGCAAGGCGCGCGCGCAGGCTCGAGGACAGCGACAGCGACGACGAGGCGCGCGACGACGTGGCCGAGCGCTTCGAGGACGGCTTCCGCCAGCACAGGGCGCTCTCGGGCGGCCTGCGCAAGAGCGTGACCACGCAGCAGCTGGAGGCCGCGCTGAGCGCGGCCGCCGTGTGCGACGCCGAGGCGGAGGCGGAGGCGGCGCAGACCGAGAGCCCGCAGTGGGGATGGTACGTGCCGATCACGCCGCCGCAGGACCAGTTCCACTCGGCGGGCAGAGAGTCCGCGATGGTGGCGTCGGGTCCGTCGGACGCGGCGGCGTCGCTCGGGGCCAAAGCTATGCGACGCACCACTTCAGGGCACATCCCGTAGGCGGGTAGGGAAACTTATGTTATTGTCAGGCGGCTTGTACGAGAATGCAGCTGGGTCGTCGAACTGTTCTCCTATCGACGAGGGCGTCGAGAGTGGGCTGGCTGCTTACAGCTCCAGCGACAAAGGCTCTTCTTCGTCCGACGTTTTACTATCGCGAGGGTGCAGTCGGACGTACCCTCCTACACTTGCGCGGCTGAAAGATTCGTCGGCCTTTTCGCCGATGTTTTCTTCCTGGCGGACGGCCTTCTCGACCTCAGCATCCTCTTGAGTCATGTCCATGTCCATGCTGTACTCATCCTCTCCCAGGTTGTCATAGTGATGCTCTCCTTTTTCGGGCACATGGTTCGCTTGTACGCCATTGAAAGCAGTCTCACCGTCCGATGACGCGTAGTACGTGGTCGTTGACAGGTCTAAGTCCGTTGCGTCTTCGTTCAACGTAGACATCGAGCTCTCTTGAGCTACCAAAAGCAAGTTTGACCTGCCAGACTGCGATAAACTACGAGTAGGACTTGATCGCCAAGGAGATTTTCGACTGAAGGGAGAGCGAGCCGCTTTGAACTTTGCTGTGAGCCGAGGTGCTCCAACTCGCCTCAGTGCTCCGTTCATGCCTTCCGCAAGAGTGTTAAAATGCCCACAGGTCTGCGTCTCGACGATCTGGTCAATCACCGCATCTAAACACTGCACAACAGCACTTTCACGACGGATATCATCCATAGACCAGCTCAAGAAGTCGAAGTACTGGCGGCATTCCTGTGCGTGCATCGTCGTCCACTCTTGAAGCGCGTCCACTTCTTCCTTGACGCGTTTGCCATTTTCTCGCCATTCATCAGCTGAGTTGGAAGGGATCGTGGATTTCACTCGCTGAACAACGGATGTCATTACAGGTTTTGCCTGCAACAACTCGCGACACTCCTGAGCATGTGCTTCCATCCAGACTCGTAAAGATTCTAGCTCAGCCTTGACCCGATGGGCCTCCACTTTCATTTCATCACTTGTATGTGTCTGTGGCACCGCCACCACAAGAGGACTCAACGTCGATGCATTCTGATTAAATTCGTGGCATTCACCCGTGTGCGCTTTTACCCAAGTCTGTAGGGACTTGAGTTCTTCTTTGATACGCACAGTTTCTGCCTTCACCTCTTCGCCGAGATGAGATTCTGGTGCTGTCGGTTGTGTTGGCACAGACAAAAGTCCTTTGATTCGTTCTTGCTCCACGGCAGCGGCTAACCTAACCAACATCGCGTCTGAGTCCTCCATGAACGCTTGAATAGTCTCGCGCATTGCGTTGTGCTGCATACTGATTTCATCCGAAGTGGTGTGCTGGTTAAGCTCCAGTTGGTGAATACGATGAGCAAGAGTGGATTGTAGTGGCAGGTACTCCTCTCGGCTTGTTTCGATTGCATGTCCTAGTGCTTTGACGACGCCTTCCACGCGCCTTCTGAGCTTGTCATCGTTCTTCTGCCGTGCCTGAACTTCCAGCGGGATCACTTCCTCCAGGGTACGTATTTTGTGTTGTACAGCAAGTGCTACAGCACGCACAGCCTCTTCAAGGTCGTGGAAGCGCCTTCCCACGGTTTCCTCCTGTCGTGTCTGTGCTGCGTGCCACATCTTGAGTCCATTCCCAATTTCTACTAGCACGCACTGAAAACGTTCATCAACATCACCTGCAAGAGCTTGGAATACCCGTTTAACCTGGTTGAATTCACCATGTAGCCACCGTTCCAAAGCCAGCAAGTGATCATTTACACGTGAAAATTCTCGCATGTGCGCTGTCACGCGCTGGAGGTCGGCGCCTGTAATGAGTTGCCGCTGTTCATCCAAAACACGCGCTAGATCTCGTTTATCTGCCGCCATTTTTGTGTTTATTCGATCCAGCTGAGCTTCCAGCTTTGCATCGACCGCTGCATCATTTTTCCACCTTGCGTTGCGGTCTGCATCTACCTCATTGCGAAACTGCACCATGGCATCCTGCATATCTCTAAGCTGCCGCTGAATTTCTGTGGTGCGGTTTGGTGACGCTGCTTGCGGTTGCTTTGAACCGACGGATGCCAAAAACTGTGCATGCTGATCCTGTGCCTCGAATTTTCGCTGCGTATCATCGGCAATGCCCTTGAGTTCGCTCTCCAGTCCTTCTAAGCGATGCCCAAGGCGAGAGACCTCAGCGAACAAAAGCGCAGACTTTTGTTGCTCGCGCTGCTGGTGATTTATATCTGCTTGCAGCTTGTTGTTGAAAGAATGAACGAGCCGTTGAAGATCTTCAGTTATTTTGCTAACCGAGAGCTGCGATTCGAACCCAATCCATTCCGAGCCAGAGATATTAGTTAATCTTGTATGGCAACCACAGCTTACCGCAGACATAAATTGGCAATACCTGATCATTTTCGTGTTGCTGCTGATTGCTCGAGTAAAAGTGCCGAATGTGGTATATCTCTTCGCGGAAGTGTTCATTCTCCCGCTCAAGTGTATGTAGACGTTCTGCCATCTGATCCAGTCCTGAAGAAAACGAAGATGTATCGACTGGCAGCACACCCCCGGGTCGGTTTTCGAGATACCCGTTGCGATTGGGGGATGACATGCCCGAGGCCATAGCTTGCTTCCTGTTGATATCGCTGGGGAAACCTCCGTTCACTCCACTTCCACGGCGCTCGTTCGGCAAGGCATTCGTAGGCTTGTGAATAGGAGGCAACATCACGCTCTAAGCACTGCACGCAGTCCAGACCCGCACGTTTTACCCGAGCACCGCCGCTTTACGACTCGCAGGCAAAATAGTGCGATGAAACCCCCACTGAACGCTCACCCTGGACAACACAACACATAACACATCGGAGAGCAAAGAGATTAGAAGTATCCAAGCAAGGCACACGCAAGCATTGACGCCTCGATATCCTCTCTCCATCATCCTCCCTTGATTTGAACTTTGACGCGATCGCCCCACGCGTGCAGGCCTTACTAAGAATCTCGTCTACTTTTTCTTGGATCCCTGCTTTTTCGAGCTCGAGGGAGCAGACTCTACTGCTGGTGCCGTCTCGGGCACAGGGGGGGCTGGTGCACTATCGGCAACGGATTCCTCAGCAGACGCATCGCCACTGGGCGTGGGCTCCCGGGGGAGAGGGGGCTGAGGACCTGCACCACCAGGCATGCCTGGACCACCCGCGTACGGCATGGCCGCACCCGGGTATCCTCCATTTGGCGGCGAGTAGTATCCGCGAGGGTTGTATCCCTGCTGATAGCCACCGTAGCCGCCGCGCTGACCACCCATCATGCGCTGCGGCATCATGGGTGGATACATCATAGGAACTCCATTGGGACCCACCGGCACTGGGTAGCCGCCCTGCATGTACGGAGGCATTCCCATCTCGCCGCCTTCCTCCCGGCCCATGCCACCATCGTACACCCATTCCTCTTGCATCTGTGGGGGGTAACCCATACCAGGGTGCGGGTACGGCATGTGTCCAGGCGAGCCTCCTCGATACGGTGATGACACGTGTTCCTTTACTGCCGGTGCCACTGCGAAGCTCGGTGTGAATTCTGCCGCCGCGGCATTCAGCTTAAACTCCTTGGCGTTCGGGTTCAATCCCTTTTTGGGAGCCGTCTTCGGTGCGTCCTCCTTCGACTTCTTGGTCGTGGTTGTGGTGGTGGTAGTTGTCGTGGTCGTAGTCGATAACGAGGGGGAGGACTTGGCCTCCTCGGTCTTGCTCTCTGACTTCTTTTCCTTCCCAGCGTCCTTCTTCTTCGGGCTAGCCCCCTTTGACTTTGTAGCAGAAGGTTTCGAGTCCTTGCCATTTACCGGCGCAGGCGACGACGTTTTCTGTGGAGAAGCAGAGGAGCCTTTCTTTTTATCTGCTGCCTTCGGAGTTGTTGCCTTAGGTGAAGACGCAGGAGCAGCAGAAACTGATCGTCCGGTGACCGCTTCGCTGAAGGAGAGCGGCTTGGGTGGAGGGGGCACGGCCCCAGAAGCTGGCGTCGCCTCATCATCAGCAGGTGCGGGGGGTGCCGGAGTAGCTGTAGCATTAGCCGGTGCTTCCTTCGTGGCCTTACCTTGCGACTTGTCACCGCTGGATTGACGCTGCGCATTCCTAAGTGCTGGTGGGACGTATGCATTGCCGCCAGGGGTACCCCTTCGGTCCACTGAGCTGTATCGTGCCTCCTCATCCAAGTCGTTCGCGTGCTTTCCACCGCGCACGGCCTGTCCGCGCTCCTCCTGCAGATGGAAGTTACCTGCCGCCGACTGGCGCTCGATTTCGTGTGCGAGTCGTTCCGCCTCGCGCGACTGCTCTGTGGAGATCTTGGACTTGTCCAGCTTGGTCGTATAAATATTCTCGTCGTAGGTTGACACGACGCCGAAGAGCTTCTCGTTGGCCTCGAACTGATTCCAGCCGGGCTTGCCCTGGTTCTTGCGTCTGTCACTGGGGGCCGCGTCCTCCAGCGCGCCCGTGTCGAGCGCCGGGTCCAGCCACGAGCTGGCAGCCTCCAGCTCGCGTCCAAACAAGTGCTCGCCCTTCTGGCCGCTGATCTCCGTGTCCGTGCGGAAGCCGCCGGCGGCCGCGCCGGCCGACGCGAACACGCCGTCTGTGTAGTTGACCGCGCCGTCCGCCACGAGGTGCGCCAGCTGGTGGCGGCGGAAGATGACGGTGCTGCCGTCCTCGAAGGGCTTGGCGTCGGCGGCGCCGCTCAGGCGCTTGGCGTTCTTGAGCACGACCGAGAAGTCGTCCGGGTCCACGCAGTCCAGCACGCCGGCGTACCTATCGGCCGACGCCGCGAGCTGCAGCTCCACTGCTTTCCCCACCAGGAACCGGAACGCGAACAGCGCGCGGTGGCGCAGCAGCCGCTGGTGCGCGTCTGCAGTGACAGCCACAATAACAATCAATTGCGATAAGTATCAGCGCACAACAGCAATGACAAGCAAGCAATAGCTGCAACTGGAGCAACTGCAGCTCGCCGCCTACCGCTGAAGCCGGCGGCGGGTTGCGGCGGACTGGGGGCGAACCCCGGCGGGGGCGCGCTCGTGGCGGGTCGGGGGTTGCCCCAGGGCCCGGACACGGGCGGCGGCGCGACGGCCCGCGGACCCGCGGGCGCAGGCGCCTGGCCGTTGCTCTTGGGCTGCTGCTGCGGCTTCTTCTTCTTGGCTGCTGCGCTGCTCTTGCGCGCCGCGTGGCCGCCGGTCGCGGTGGGTCTGGACGTGGCGCTCTGCATGGGCTTGAGGAGGCGGAGGGAGGAGAAAAAGGAGAAGAAGGAGGAGGAGAAGAAGGAGAAGACGAAAGGAGGAGAAGAGGACGGAGACGCAGCAGCTGCTCGAGCCTTGAAGCCTCTTTGGCTGGCCTCGATATCCCCCTGCGCCGGCGTTGCGAGTTGAGGGGAAGGAGACCACCCTCAAGCGGCAATTGAGGGGAGGGGGATAAAACGGACGCTCACGTAGGCAGACCGCGAGCGTATCGGATGCACATGTCGCAGACAACTTCAACTTGGATCGCAACCAATTAATTGCTCTAGGGCTCGGCTGACGTTCGACTGTGAACGTGGTTGAGAGTCGCTACATTTTAGCACCGGCAAGGACTGCCACGAGCTGTTACTGCTCCCTATGACCACATTATTACTGGTCCCCATGACCTCAATATTATTGTGACAATAGACGGCTTTGACAGAATACTGCTGCACGAACCTCAACGTGCGCACCAACTCGTAGATCGGGGAAACGGGGGTCATCTTAATGCCGTGGATTTTGTACACTGTGTCCGAAGACCATATATATCAGTAGGCATTGCTGTCGAAGAAGATTCCGGTGAAATGGTTATCATCAATCTAAGGTGAGTGGACACTTGAGCAAGACGTACTGTACTGTACGTTCGAAATCCACATGTGCTGCCCGCCACCTTTCCCCATAACTCCATGCCGTAATAGAAGGAGCGAGATGCATTAAATGCGCACGCATCTGTCTTCACCAATAATGGACACGAGTTGAACCTCAATTTTGCGGTTCCGTTGAAGAGCATCCAATTGATAACGAAAAACCGCGCATCATTTTTTATTATTTTTTTAAACTTTAATAATATTTTAAAAAAAATAACTAAAGTTATTACGCCTGCTAGAGCTTATACACAGCTTATACACTTGAAGCATTTCTTTCTTCGAAGTACTACGCGAATCACATATTGCGGGAACAATGAAACATTCGTGCTTCTCTTCAATTCGCCAGGGATTTCCGACGGATCCCAGCACTCGAAAACTCAAAGTCACCTACCTGGACAGAAGTTGTGCAGGACTGCATGCTTTGCATGTCAAGGGGGACCTCGAGACGCTCGGCCAGACTGACCACCAGAGCGAAAATTCTTGCTAGATCAGCCTTACTCGTACCGCCGTAGATAATTCTCTCACGACCACCCAAGCATGCAACTGCCTTCATCCAGGAATGACCCTGATGCCAACGGTCAGCATAAAAGCCTGTTTATCACTGACTGAGGTGGCTGGTCTGACCGTAAAGTAGACCGGCCGGCCAGCCAGTCCATCAAGTGTCAACTGCACATCGTAATCATCCACTGCGCTGGTCAGATACCATTCTAAAGAACGTAGCGTCTTCACGCTAGATGTTCGACCCAAACCCATCGCTTCACGGGCAGTTGAGTACAGCTGTACGAGCTCTCGAAATTCAGATGGGACTCGTTTGTCAAAAGGTGCCTTGAGGAAGCGCTTTTCCAGTACATCCATAATTTCACGGGCTTGTGGCGCTCTGTCAACCGAAACGCAGAGCCGCGCCGTGCCCATGATAAATTTTGAGAGTTTTGATGATGTTTCACATAGTTGTCGTACAGGAGCGAGCTCAACCACGGTGTTGACGGCGTGGTGATCCCGATGCAACTTTTGCATCAAATGAATGCCATGAACAGCCTCTGAAGCTATGATGAGGCGAATATGCTGGTGCGCGGAATGTAGCTTGCTAGGGTCTGAAAACGAGCTAACAAGACTCCTCAGCTCTTTAATCAGTTTGCAGGCATCGTGCGTATCCCGGACCTTCTTGCTGACAGGAATGTCTGGGTCCCTCAGCCTATCAAAAATGGCAATTGACAGCTTTCTGAGCTTGGCTTCCAGGACTATTAGACTCTCTGACTCGTGACTCTCGTCGACCTCGTAACCTGCTGCATCCAAAAGCCGCAATAGTACTCGAGCCGTTTCTACCACCGTAGTGCCCTGGGCTGCAGCAGCTGCAATTATCGATTGCTCCTCTGTAGAGCGCTTCTTGTTTTTCTTGCCCTTCTTCTTGTTCTTTTTCGTTTGTTCCGCGCTTGTACTACTTGCATGCGAACGCAAACCATTTTCATCACGCTGACTAATCGTCAAATTCCGCAGCAAATTTTTAATTGTGGGGTTCTGTGGATCAAAACGTGCGTTGAGCTTTCCAGCATTTACCGCATCGAATGCATGATACTGAGCCATATTTTCATCGATTTTGCGGGACCACTCCTTGTTTGAGGTCACCTCACTCACACCTCTCCCCTTTCCGTCTTTAATGCGAAGGTCTGCTCCAAACGTCTGGAGAGTACAAAACAAATCCCAGTGACCATTTTTTACAGCCAAGTGCGCGAGGGTTTCCTTTGTATGAAAAGTGGGCGTATTCAAGTCAACCATGTTGTCCGCCTCAAGAATGACCCGTACAATGTCTTCATATCCAGCAATTGCAGCGTTGTGCAACGCCATGGTATTCGGATAGAGCTGCAGGGGGCATTTCACGTCCTTCTGCATTGGAGCTTTCCGACAGTATAATGTCGGTTGTATGATCAGAGCTCCCATTTGTATCATCCAATCGACTAGGTCAGCGTCGTGTGCAGGACCAGCAGCAGCTTGGTGGAGGAGACTACATAAATCACCATACATAGGGTCCACGCCTGGTGTTGGGTTGCTTGAGATTAAGCCCATTAGATCAGGATCTCTCTTGATTTCATACTTGAAATAGTCCAGATCTTCGCCAGTCAGTGGACCGTCGCTTTCGCTCCATCAGCTCCTCAAATATTTCCTCATAATTATCCCTTCTCCCTTCGTCGAGTCGAGAATACTCTTGGGTCACAAAGTTTGGCTGTGAAGGAAGCGTGAAATATGTCTGCTCACAAATTTCAGAAGGATCCGCGTATCTGGCTTTGATCACCGCTGCTACACCCCTGCACACGTCTGTACCAAACAAAACATCCACTGTCATTGCAGGAGACACCTCACCAGGTATTACGCTCGTGTCAAATGATCCGTCTGACTGCATGGAGTCCAAGAGCGGCATTAGAAACTTCATCACTGACTCTTCTAAGGCTCGGTTGACCCGCTGTTGACGAGACTCACCAGCTATTGAATGTGAAATTATATCCTTGAATTCGTCTTGACGCCCAACAACCTTAATCAATTCAGGAAACGTGTCCATGAGGTCTTCATTCAGCTTCAGTTGATCGCGTGATAGCACACGAGAGTTGAACAGCTCTTCCGAACAAACTTCCGAGACATATTCCAGTATCTCTTTCCATGATCCACCTTTCAAGACGGACTTGTCGTTTAACCTCATCAGTCGAAATATCTTCGACACGTCACTCAAGTGAAAGGCTTTGGGTTTCTTATAGGTTTCGCTTCCAACAGGAAAACTTTCCCCGCGACAAACTGCATCAACTGCGGATGCTCGCAAATTCGAACTAAGCAGATAAGTACGATAGTAGCTGCCATGTATCGCTGCAGCACGAGATGGAGTAAAAATCTCTTGTCCATAAACCTCCAGTACTTGGTCGAAAAACAGGATGTGCTCGAGATACCCCTCTTGCACTAGCGCATTGTAAAGGTGGCTGAATGCTCGCAGCAGAGACGTTGCAAATATAACTTCGTTTGCGATATGCAGATACTGAAATTGGTGATT